>JAHKKF010524066.1:0-18821 GCA_019740295.1 Labeo calbasu | reverse complement strand
TTTCTTTCTTTCTTTCTTTCTTTCTTTCCTTTTAAAGAGTGTTATGTAAACACCCTCTTAGACTATTTGTGACCCTGGACCACAAAACCAGTGGGTCATTTTTTTTTTATTTTTTTTTTTTAACTGAAGTTCTTAGCACTGCATATTACTAATCAAAAATTAAGTTTTGATATATTTAAGGTAGGAAAAATACAACATATCTTCATGGAACATTCTCTTTACTTAATATCCTAATCATTTTTTTGGCATTAAAGATAATTTTGACCCATACTATGTATTTTTGGCTATTGCTACTTAAGACTGGTTTTGTGGTCCAGGGTCACATTTGGTCTTTAAACTTTTGCTCTACACCACTTTGGGCTGTAGTTCATCAGATACAGTTCAGTAAACATATGGTGTCTGTTTATAGAGTCTGTGTGTGCATACTCAAAATTACCACCAAAATTCAGTTCTAAAAAAGTTCATATGTAACTATATAAATTATGTACCACTTCCGGGTCAAAAGTGAGCTGAATGTAATCCTGGCTATTTCTAAAAAAAAAAAAAAAAAAAAAAAAAAGTTCTCTTGACATAAATATGCCACTTCTATGGTGACACTTTTTTATTGTTGTTGTTTTTGGTTTGTTCCACAGAGGAAAGAAAAGCTTACAGGTTTGGAATGGCATCATGAGGGTGAATAAATCATAACCGAATTTTCATTTTAGCAAAATGCATCAGCAAAACTGTTCTTTTATAGTTTATATAAATTCTGAGAATGACTGCTGTGCGCAGATTTAATTTTAAAGATTTAAACATAGCAGAGGGCTCCACACTGACTCATGGCACACGGTGAATCATTGTGATGGGGTAATAGTGTGTGTGTAGTGTGTGTAATCCTACATCAACAGTATATGAGTTTGAGATAGAATAAGTGAATCTCAGACCAAGTGTTACAGATGTGAAATGAGAAATCTCACTGTTGAGGTGACTCCCAGGAGATGGAAACCCAGTGTTGGCTGAAGAAACTCTATTTTTAAACCACAATTAAGGTCATTGCACACTGAGCCTGAAATTTCTGTCCAAAATTTTTGCATGGTAAAAAATAAATACAACCTCATGTTGTGTCAATCACGTTTACACACTGCCTCTGAAAAAATAAAAAAAGTTCGGATTGGTTTCCATTTTCTGCATGTTCGCATCTGTAGCGAGCATTTTGAGAGGTGTTTTGACAGTTGAGAGCCAATGTACAAGTGAACACCAAAATCCAGAATTGTGTCTGACAAGTTCGCAGCACAAAGCACTGTAAGGTCCTTGTACACTGAGTTCACAGAAACTAGTGGTCTTCTTTATAATATGTGGCTCCAGTATCGCTAGCAAAGCATCAGAGCTTACTGACATTCTGAAGTAAACTTTGAATCACCCAGGGTAATCCCGCAGCTCCTTCCTCTTTATATCTTATAAATAGATGGAGCCGATATGTCCTTTCTTTTTCTCTTTTTAAGAAGAGCATGAACAACAAAATCATCCTCACTGCTTGAAGATTCCATTTTGTATTGTTTTGCGTTTTTTTTTTTTTCACATCGGACTCAGTGTGTAAGGTTTCTGTGCGTGACACATTTTTAGAATGACGAATACGAAAAAACGCATACGAAAATGTGTGTGTGCAATAAGTGTGCAGTGACCTTAAGTATAATGATGGGCCTCTTTTTGTGGCCCATACAGCATCATTTCATCTTGGGGATGACAAATACAAGTCATGCACAGTAGCCAGAGGGATTTAGAGCCATTCCTCTTGCAAGACATTGGTGCATTATCATCCTGATACACTGCACCACCATCAGGGTACAGTATTTGAACCACTAGGTGCACATAGTCAACCTTCCCACTCTGCTCTTACTGGTGGAATTTACAATCAGCGAATACTGGCCACCACCCTGTGCAATTATACCCATGAAACCTCTGACACTATATGGGCCAGTGTTTCAATGTCCAACCCCTGTACGTGTACGCATTCACCAGCCACTTTATTAAGTACACCTGTTCAACTGTTTGTTAACAAAAATATCTAATCAGCCAACCATATGGCAGCAACTCAATGCATGTAAGCATGTAGACATGGGCTGTATCCGGAAGCTGAAAAATGCTACCTTCAGATGATGCATTCAAAGGTAGGAAGTCATCAAGGCATGTCTAAATCCAATGTCAGCTTCACTTCCTGTCTCCTGAGATGCCTTCATCTGATTGATTTTTGAGCATAGATGTTTCCTTTGCTCCCTTTGATATCCCACAATGTTATGTGTTCCAGTCCGTGATGGTTGCGCTAGAAAAATAAACATGGCATCAGAAAGTTGCATCTGATGATCAGTTTGTGTGGAAATGTATGTTTCTGACCAACTCTGTGCACTTTTGATGTTATTTCTAGCGAGAAATCATTCACTTAGTTATCACCGAAGCTTCTTCAGTTTTGTTGTAGATCATTAAACGCTGCCTCAGAAGCCTGCCCAAAATTCAGTTTCATGAGGTGCCTTCATGTGCAAACGCTGCCTCCAAAGTCATTGCCTGATAAGGTAGTGAGGCAACAAGTCAGCAGCATAAGCTTTCGGATGCAGCCATGGTCAAGATGATCTAATGAAGTTCAAACTGAGCATCAGAATGGGGAAGAGAAAGGTGAGAAATAATTTACGTGATTTTGAACATGGCATTGAAGATGCTGGGGGGGGTCTGAGTATTTTAGAATCTACTGGTATTTTCATGCACAACCATATCTAGGGTGTATAGAGAATGGTCAGAAAAAAAAGAGAAAATGTCTAGTGAGCAGCAGTTCTGTGGGTAAAAATACCATGTTGATGCCAGAGGTCAGAGGAGAACGGGCAGACTGGTTTGAGCTGATAGAAAGGCAACAGGTTTGTAGAACAACATCTCTGAATGTACAACACATCAAACCTTGAAGCAGATGAGCTACAGCAGCAGAGAACCAGACTGACAGCCACTGCTTTCAGCTAGAAACAGGAAACTGAGGCTACAATGGTATGGTCAGAATTTTGCGAAAACAACATGAAAGCATGGCTCCAATATAAAGCAGTATTTACATTTTAATTTTTTATTATTATTATTAACCCTAAAATCAGCAAGGTTTTATTTTGGCGGATTGTTTGCAAGTATATTTGCTGCCAGTTTTAGAGACGCCAAATGAAATGTGTCAGTCAATGAATTGTTTTATATTTTGCTCTGAAACCGGCAGCACGTAGCCTAGATTTATGCTTTCAGTCTACATGGAAATCTTATACAATTTTACAGTTGTTCGATCTAAAATGTCAGTTTCAATGAGCAATTTTTTAAAACGTATTTACGCTTTTTTTTTTTTTTTTTTTGATCGCACATGTGCACCCCTGGTTGTAACCAGTCACACACGTTTCTGTTGTTTTTATGAACACAGAGTTCAGTTCCCGTGTAGACCGTTTTAGTGATTACAACAGGAGTTTATATTCCACTGAAGTCACGGACAGTTTCAGTGTTCTTAGCTCACTTTCTTTAAATAATTCATTCTCAGTTTTAATAACGGTTTTGTTTTTCATGCTACTGCAGTTACATACATTAAACCTTGATGTTCTAATCCATAAAAAGCAATAATTCAATTAAAAAAAAAAAAAAAAAAAATCCCTTAAATCAATTCCAGAAAGCAAATATTGCCCCTTAATGGAAAAAAAAAAAAAAAAAACTGTCCCTGGTTAGGACACAGTGTAATGCTTTACTTTACAGATGCTTTATCGTTTTTCATCTGAATTCAGGACTCCAGACTTAAGGTTCATTTTGACAATGAGATGGAGAGCTGTCCTTGAATAGGCCGGGAGACAGCGAGCACCTATCGTAGACTGGCCAGATTGCAGAACCCTATGAGGCCGCACATGTATGCAACACACACACACACTAACACAAAACAATGCCCTCTAGAAAGGTCACCAACTGTAGAGCAGAGGAGGCATTCTCTCAGAAAAACCATCAAATTATAGAGCAGCATTGTCCAGTCATCTAAGAATGATGCAAGCTTTGAGATGATGCTGCCATTATTATAATGCGATGTCATGTTTTCCAATAAATGTAAAATCCGCTCATTCCTCCAGTAGAAGAATGTGTCTACTCAGCTAAATGGTGCACATCTCATTTCCTAAAACATTCTTTCTGACTGTTATGTGCAGGTCTGGTCACCCTGCTATTTTATTGAGCATATAGTACATGCACTCATATGATGTGTTTTTTTAATTTTGTCCACTTTCTTCCTATAGGCAACAGTTTCCAGCGTGTTGTTCTCTTAGTATTTTACATTGTTGTTTTATTCAATAATATATTGGTAGAAAGTATATTTATATAAATACATTTTAGAAACAAAGCATTTGCATTTCTTTGGCGTTTTTGTAATGATCTCATATTTTTGTTTTATAATTTCAGAGAGTTGCCTTCTTAAATGTAGTTAGCAGACTTATTTTCCCTGTAAATTGCATAAAACTGATAATAAATACCATTCACTTAAGCATGTAGCAGTCATTTATATTTCAACCACAAAAATTAAATATATTATTTTTAATTTAATACAGTTAATGCTATTATTGGTCGCAGTGCATGATAAGTGGTCACTCCAAATGACACAAGGACCTTATATAATTAAAAATCTATTTAAAGTGCTAGTGAAGAGTGCAGCACATGGCATTAACTGCAGGTATTTCTTTGGCACCAGTTATTTCTGAACTTTGCCCAATCTCAGCTGCCCAATTCCCTTCACCAGGAGTTTGATTAACAGGCAAACAGGTGATCTTTCAGGACACATTTAAGAGTCATAATACAGTATGTGTTGGTTGAAAAAAAAAAAAAAAAGGAAAGTTTGAACATGTTGACTTTGTTTCATACCAAAAGTGACCTGCTTTTTCTTGTTTGTCTGCCTATTGCCAGTGTCCTGTATGATCTGTAATGTATTTTTCACTGCATGAGAACTTGATGTGTGGCATAAAAGTGCCATGGTTAATGGGACGTAGCAACTGTAACTAAGGGGGCAAAGGAGAGTCAATTTAGAGTATTAGGAGGTTGCTGGCTCAGGTTCTGAGATAAGAGCATGAACATCTTTCTTACAGTAGAAAACAACATCTGGAGTTTGTGCTTGAATGCAGGGTCAGAATCAACTTGTTGCCTATGGCAAGCATTTATTTTACTTTGCTTTACAGTGGAATCTGGTCAAATGCATTAAAATAGTTATTAATAAATAAATACTAAATTACTAATAAATGCATAATTACCAAACTAAAATTACAAACTCTCTATTTTTTTGTTTTTCTCATATTGTATATAGATTAAACAAACTGCCTAAAAAGACCCAAACTGCATAAAATATATATATATTCCAAATGATACTAAAATAAAGTATTTTATGTATATAAACCATCAATAAAATATAAAAGCAAAAAAAAAAAAAAAAAAAAAAAAAACAACTGAGACCTATATCTATAATAGAAAACACTCCGCAGTGGTCAAACCACATGACATTTGGTCACACCACATAATATTTCAAATTTAGTCAAAATTTACAAGCACATAATTGGCCACCTAAACAAAACAAGCTAGCTTCCCACAAAATGTCGCTATGAAATTTATAATAAAAATGATTACTTCTAGAAATAACTTAATATTCATTTATATTTGTATTTTAATATTCTTCATTTATTCTTATTCTTAATATTCTTTTTTTTTATATATATATCCAAATGTGGTAACTACATACAAGCTGTTCATTTATTTTATTTATTTATTTTTTCCTTTTCTAGATTTAAAAGAGTTATAAACCGCCTTGATGCTTTACATTTCCTGTATGGGATTAGATATGTTATCAATTATGTTTACGGTTTATTGATCACGTTCTATTGACTCCAGAAAAAGAAACAGAGAATGGAAACAGAAGTATCCATCATGGCAAGCTTTGGACTATTCCAGTGTGTATTAAAATGGTTTTATAGAATGTCTTCAGCCCTGTTAAAATATAATATGTGGTATGATGGCTGGACTTACATTGGGACCTGAGCCATATTTAGAGACTAGAATAACAGACTTGAGGGTGCAGGACTTCGGCCTGCAAGTTTGCACAAACAAAACATTTTCCTTCAGAAAGTGTGAAAATCTAGTTACTAAATATTGTAGATATGCACGGAGAGGGGAAAGTGAAGTTATGCCTTGTCTCTGATGATCCGATGGGTCATAATGAGAGAAAGAAGGGAAAAATGACAAGAAAGACAGACAGATAAAGAAATGATAAAGACACAAAGTGTGAGAAGTGTGCGAGCAGTGTGACAGCTCTCCAAATAAAACTATTCCAGTCGACCAATTACACTGGTATCCCACATAGTACAACGTGCCTAAAAATACTCAATGTCTGGCTTAGCAAAGCCTCAACAGGACACATACTGTAGTTCTACTGTCAAGTCAGGGTAAAAATGAATTCCATGCTGTGCGGAAACAATTTCATGCCACCTAGTCACAGATTAAAACAAAAATGAAAACAAACCCATAACACAGTTAAACAAATGTTATTGTGTAATGTTGTTTTGTGAGAAGCAAAAACGGCCTTTAGAGTTTCTGTCAGATCTGCATCCGGTTACACATCTGTTCCAAGTAGAAAATTATGCTTTTGAGATGTTGCAGATATTATCAGACACACTGGCTATTTACCTTTGCTTTTTGACTGACTAGTCTCAAACACCAGTGGATTAAATTTTGGAAGTCATGTGGCATAAATGTAGAGAACATTGTATGATACAGGAGAAAAGTGAGAGATTTATTTTGTTTGCCTAGGACACAAAAGGCATTTTCTCAGCATAGGCCCATGTTGTGACTGACAATAGAAATCTAAAATACACCAAAAGCACAACACATATTCACAAAAGGAATACATTTTGTCTGTTGTTATTCAAAGCTTCGATTGTGAGGAAAAGACCGTAGGGTGTACATAATTTTTTATATATATACTGTACATACAAAAAAAATAGCTATGCTTAGGTTTAGTGTAGGTTTAGCATCTCAAAATATCTCTTTAATGCTATATTTCTAGTAAAATTGTCATTTTCCTACACAGTTCTGTCCATTATGTTTTATAGACAGATATATGTTTAATATTCTTTATAAAACGGTTGTTTATTGCATTTGGGGAAAGGTTTAAGGAATCTAAAGGGATTTATCTGTAAGATGTTAAAAATGCAACCGTAGACATATGATGTCAATATGTCCATATTGTATGTTTTAGCATATTTCCAATCATACAATTTTTTTTTTTTTTTTTTCCTTTGTAAATGTTACATACTAATACCTATGTATAAACTGTCTGGGATTTCTTTCAAAGTTGCAAATTTAACTTATGCGCAAAATTGGAATATTGCATAAGATATTTATGAATAAACACCATTTCCATCAAATGAGTCAAAGAGAACAAAAGTGTCACTTCCTGATAAACTGGCACTAAATATCATTAAGAAATATCGGAGACGCCACTGAATATAATCATTTTCATATAAATTACTTGCGCCTCAGTGTGAGCAGACGAACCACAATAAATGTGATCATTGGTTTCAGAGGTGGATGTCTGAGAACACAGTCATGTAAGTCAGTTCTGGGAGGCAGTTATACAGAAAATATTTGATGACAGACTTTCCTTGGGCATTTAAGAATGACCGTAACAATATTTCAGATGCTGTGCAACAAGATCAGTTCTCTGATTAGTCAGGTTATGCTGTCTCATATCAAAAAAAGTCACATGAGTTATCTGATGCGCATGGAGGAATTTATTTGACAAATGCATTTCCATCTCCCATTATTTGCATTATTTTGCATTTTGCACAACTCAGAAACCACCTGAAGTGAGGGTAAAAACTTTCTTTGCCAATTAAGGGATTTTTTTTTTTATTTCATTATTATTATTATTATTATTATTATTATTATTATTATTATTATTATTATTATTACTAAATTTGACATTTCTGATGCTGTACTTCAAAATGCGTATACAAACAGGGTGATGGAAACATAGCTAATGAGACCAATCGTATAATGCCCACCTCTCATGCTCACAAACTATTCATAAATCAGCATGAATGTATGGAATTGGATAGACTAATTACAGAGTAAATAACTCACCCACTCAGACATCGCTTTTCTAAAATGAGCTTGAAACATGAAATGATCCGTGTTAGAACTTGTTTTTAGCAGCACTTAAATTTGCTGTTAAAATGCCTGCGATCATCATGACACCTGCAGTAGAGGATCTGATGACTAATGACCCAAAAAGAAGGTGATAAGAGGTGCAGGAGGCTGGACAGTTAATATAAGCATAATCATATTTATTCAGTCACAGAAAGATGAGCTGTGTAGGAGTAAACTGGATTTGAAACCCAATAATCTGAGGCTGAAAATGTGGTTTAATTATTCAAGTGTATAACTTAGACTTTTAATTTAATAAGTAGCTAAATGAGACTACAGCGGTTGTTAGGGACATTAAATGTCATTGTGGCGAACAAGTAAACTCATTTGGTCTTTAATAATCCTGATTAAATCAAAACTATATTAGCTTTAATGTCATCTACAGTTGCATTCAAAATTACTCAACCCCCTGACCTGCAAGACCTGTAAAGTTGATGGAAAATGGAGGAAAATAAATAAATAAATAAATAAATAAATACAAATAAAAATCAATCAATCAATTAGTCAATCAGTGAATCAATCAATCAAAATTGCTCAAAATATGTATCATTCAGCCCCCAAAAGTCAAATTGTGTGCATCTTGTGGCCATACATTGTCTAATAGACTGACAGCTCAAAGTAGTTAAGTTGTGTTATAGTGTTTACAAAGGTGTTTTATCACAATTGTTTGGCCTATCATACAAACACGTGACTTAAAATCAGCAGTGTTGAATATTTATGATATATATATATATATATATATATATATATACACACATTCAATATGCCACATATAGAGGTACGATTTAAAAACCAACTAACTAACTAAATAAATAAATACATAAATAAATATTCAAAAAAAAAACTAACATTATTGTAAATTGTTTACAGCCTCAGGGGGGTTGAATAATTTATTTTTTAACAAAATCATCAAACTCAGTGGCGTCACCCTCCCCGCACTCACGCGGAGTGTTAAGGGTAAACTAGGCCTAATGAAATCAACTGACACTGCTGTCAAATTAGTTTCACAAACCCATACTTAAATGATGAAGTCCTCCGACCTCTTCCAGTGACTGCTGTTCACATCAGTTGTGTGCGACACTCTAATTAGGTCAAGTGGTTTCATTAGACACGGTGGGACCGCTGTGCTCTAGTATCTGAGACGTCCTGTTCGCTGAGCCCGCGGTGACCCGTCCTGACTGCCGCCCATCACTCACAGGTACAGGCGGGTGTGGCGAGACCTTCCCTGACCTCTCTCTCCCATCGGTACACTGACACGCTGACAAACGCGCTGCCAGGCAGCCGTCTGCATGGCCACAATACGCCGCATGCTGCCACTGCCGTGTTACACTCCCACGCTCTGCAGCAGCAGTGAAGCCGGGCATGGTGGGTTATGACAAATCCATTACTCACGACTGGATGATGGGCATTCATGTTGCATATGATAAATAATGGGGGATGAATCATGTCAAACATGCAGGGGAGAAACAGAGGCATAGAGGTTATTTAAAGAGCAAATAGAGATTCCTTTCATTTATTTATTTATTAGTTGTGCAAAACAATACAAAATGGAAATTTAAATAAGAGCCTGTGTTCAGAGCTTACCTTTGGTGCAATGATGTAGTGAATATGCTATTGTCAGAAACCAAAAAGGCCATAAACTGATCATTTGCATGTAGGCATGAGCATTAAACACTCAATCCGACAACCAGTTCACTTAGCCAAACAATGAAGGCTACTGCTGCATTAAAAATTCAGTGAGACCAGCCAATAATTTTGTGGGTAATCTATCTTTGAAACAATCCCTTCCCTAAATAACACATTTTGAATAATTTCATTTTAAACACTGGCCAGTATTTATTTGTTTGACTTTTGGTTCAATAAAACATTTATCTTCCAGTGATTTTGTTGGTGGATCTCTCTTGTGGTGAGTTTATGAAGTGCTCTTGAATGACATTGTTTTACTGATTGATTTATTGAAGAGTTATTTATTTGACTGTTTTCTTGAAGATTGATTTATTTTATTTTATTTTATTTCAGATTTTGTGTAGTGGGTTGACTGATTGATTGATTGATTGATTGTTAACAGGCTTTGTGTCGAATATCACAAGACCAAACTGAAAAACGTATTGGATTTCATCTGGTTGTTGAAGAAGACACTAACAGCAGTATAACCCAACAACAGCCTTAAAATATAACATTTAACGCAATCAGCGAACCTAGCTAATGCTTCTATTGTTGCAGTCTTATTTGACTATGACTTGATCTGAGTGTAAGTGAAAAGAAGAAAATGCCTTTGTCAAGGCCAACAAAGCACCAGAAGCAGGATAATCCTAACAGTGATTTCTGCTGTATAGCTCCTGAAGACATCTTGAGTGAAACATTGCCATATTCAGTCTAGCACATACTGTACAGAGGATCAGAGCAGTGTTCCCCAAAGCATTGTATAACCTAAACAGATTGTAGAAACCATTGGTGAGATAATGCTTTTGGGAAATGCAGCCAAAAGCGATGTAACCTGTTTTACACAATATTGGACGTTTGTTGCATTTGGTGAGTTTCTGTCTTCCATACAGTGAAAGATCCACAAAACAACATACAAGTAGTCCATACAACTCATGAGCTGGAGAGCATCAGAGCTCTCGATTCTCATTCACACTTGTGTTCAACTGAGAAACATGGCACCCTTGGACCCTCGGTGCCCTTTATCCCCTTTAACTTGCTTTGCATTGAACGTTTTTTTTTTTTTAATCAGTTCTTATTTTCCCTGGGAATCAAACTCATGACCTTGACATTGCTAGTGTCATAATCTACTCTTTGAGCTACAGGAAGGCATTCAAAGCTGTTATATGACTTCTGAAGACTGTTCACCATTTACTTTTGTTGTTGCAAAAAATGATTTTAGCTGTTTCCTTGCTTGCTTGGAAGAAAAAAAAAAAAAAAAAAACACACACTGGTTTAGCTGGTGACAATGAATAAGTTTGCTGCAATAACCAGTCAGTCAAGCTTATACCTATCATGGGTCAGGGCGCCTTCCTGTCTCATCCTGCTGTTTGTTTTGTCATGCCCCTTTTAGGCAGCTCGCTATCGGTGCAATCAGCGCTGATGTGGTGCTGAGGCTGCGCAGAGGCTGCACAGATCACGAGCTGCTTCTCCTCCACCTATCTCCCATTAACTCCTCCTTATATTCTCCACTGACTAGTCCTTGTTGCGAGTTGACTGTTTTGTGTTCTGTGCTCTGTATGTTCCGTGCTCTGGCATTCCCCTAACCTTTGTTCTTACTTGTACCACAGGATGTGGAGAGAACAGGACTGCCACTCTCTGCCTGTGTGCTCAGAGACATGGTCAAACGGTTTGTTTTCATTTACCTAGACGATATCCTTATCTTCTCCAAGAACAAGCACGATCATGTCCAGCACATCAGGCGAGTGCTCCAGTGGCTACTTGAGAATCGTTTATTCGCCAGGGTGGAGAAGTGCGAGTTCCACGCACGGTCGGTTCCGTTCCTGGGATACGTCCTCTCTCCCGACGGTATCCAAATGTAAAAAGCAGTTGCTGATTGGCCCACCCCAGATAGCCGTAGAGCTGTCCAGTGATTTCTGGAGTTTGCCAATTTTTACAGGCGATTCATTCGTAACTTTAGTCAGGTCGCCCTTCCTCGGACTGATCTCACCTCCACAAGAAAGGGCATCGGGTTTACCATTCTTGAAAGCGCTGTCGCGGATCTTTAAGGTGGAATCTAGTCCCACCCTCCCGGTGGCCATTCTGCCTCCCGAACGGGTGGTGGCAGCGGTTACCTGGGGTGTGGAATCTAGGGTCCTCACAGCACTTAGCAACACTACTATTATTTCGGCGGGGTGCCCAGAGGATCTGTTGTTTGTGCCAGAGTCAGTCCGAACTAGCGTTCTGCCACCCAGGAGCGACCCGTACCTGTATGTTAATCAAGCAGCGATTTTGGCGGCTGTCCGTGGCATGGGATACCTGTCAGTTTGTGTTGGCCTGTCCGGTCTGTGCTGTGGGTAAGGGCTCCAATCGCCCCCCAGCAGGGCTTCTCCAGCCGCTGATGGTCCCTGATCACACATAGCGATGGACTTCGTCACTGGGCTACCCCTGTCGAGAGGCAAGATGGTAGTCCTCACTGTGGTGGACAGGTCCTCTAAGCCGGTCCATTTCATCCCCCTCCCCAAATTGCCTTCAGCGAGGGAGACAGCGGCTGTTGTCATGGATCACGTTTTCCATATTCATGGCCTCCCAGTGAATGTGGTCTCTGACAGGGATCCCCAGTTTGTGTCCAGGTTTTGGACGTAATTCTGTCAACAGCTGGGGGCAACTGCAAGTTTGTCCTCCGGTTATCACCCGCAGACTAACGGGCAGGCCGAACGCGCTAACCAGGACCTGGAGAGGGTTCTGCACTGTGTGGCATCTGCCCAACCGTCGTCTTGGAGTTCTAGGTTAACCATGGTCGAGTATGCCCATAACTCCCTCCCAGTCTCGTCTACAGGTCTGTCACTCTTCCAGTGCTGTTTAGGCTACCAACCACCATTATTCCCCTCCCAAGAGTCTGACGCTGTCGTTCCATACGTACATGCGTTTATTCAGAGATGCCTTCGCACTTGGAGGATCGCCAGAGAAGCCCTTACTCGGACTGGCGATAGGAAAAAGGCATCAGCGGACCGTCACCATACTAAGTCCCCACTTTACGTGTGTGGTCAGAAGGTCTGGTTGTCCTCTCAGGACCTTCACTTCAGACTCCCCTCATGTAAACTGGGACCCAAATTTGTTGGACCATTCACTATTTCTAAGGTGCTCAGTCTGGTGTCAGTCCAACTCAAGTTAACCCCCCCATTCAAGAATATTCACCTGTTTTTTCTCTTGTCTAAGATCAAGCCCGTCATCTGCTCCCCCCTTCAGCCCCAGACTTCCGCCCCCCCGCTTCCCAGACTCGTCGAGGGGTCGCCGGCANAACCCCCCCATTCAAGAATATTCACCTGTTTTTTCTCTTGTCTAAGATCAAGCCCGTCATCTGCTCCCCCCTTCAGCCCCAGACTTCCGCCCCCCCGCCTCCCAGACTCGTCGAGGGGTCGCCGGCATATACAGTGAGGCAAAGGGGCAGGGGTCACCAATACCTGGTAGACTGGGAGGGTTATGGTCCGGAGAAGAGATGCTAGGTTTACGATATTCTGGATCGCGCTCTCATCAACCAATTACATCGGCATCATGGTGAGTCCTCCGGACACACCAGGAGGCGTCCCTGAGGGGAGGGGTACTGTCACGGGTCAGGATGCCTTCCTGGCTGCTGTTTGTTTTGTCATGCTCTTTTTTGGCACCTCGTTATCAGTGCAATCAGCGTGTGGTGCTGAGGCTGCGCAGATCACGAGCTGCTTCTCCTCCACCTGTCTCCCATTAACTCCTTCTTATATTCTCCACTGACTAGTCCTTGTTGCAGGTTGATTGTTTTGTGTTCTGAGCTCTGTATGTTCCGCGCACTGGCATTGCACTTACCCTTGTTCTTACCT
Organism: Labeo calbasu; assembly: GCA_019740295.1. Lineage (NCBI taxonomy): Eukaryota > Metazoa > Chordata > Actinopteri > Cypriniformes > Cyprinidae > Labeo > Labeo calbasu. The sequence continues at coordinate 5,118 of JAHKKF010524066.1, read as the reverse complement.
GTACCGCAGGATGTGTAGAGAGAAGGACTGCCACTCTCTGCCTCACGCTTCTCTTAAGTTGCTGGTCCTGTGTTTCCTCAGGTCTTGGGCTGTGTTCAGCCTGTTTAGTCTGCACTACTGGATTACCCCAGAGACTTGTTCGCTATTTGGTTCACCATTTTATTTGTTTGGTCCTCATTTGAGAATGAGGAGTAATTTGAGAAGTCACTATCTGCATCTAACCCTCTGCATTTGAGTCCTCTGTTCTCCTCGCCCCATCACAATACCAGTAACTGACCAGACCTCAATATACTTCTTTTTTTTTTTTTTTTTTTTTTTTCCAGCAAAATTGTAAATCTGATGATACAAGTCACATGAACTGGAAGTAATTTCAACTTTGTATGCATTTTATGCAAAACACGTCAAAATGCTTGTGAATATAGTAGAATCCAGGGTTGTTTGTACAACCAGATGAAACATTTTAATTTCAAAGACAGTTAAACTGTGTTAATAATAGTCAAATGCAGCTAATCGAGTCTATGTAGAATATAAAAAAAATAAACATAGTAATTAAATTATTTTATGTAACCATGGTAACAGGACGTGGCCGTAACCATCGCTAACATCAAACCTTAATATATCCTGTACTAAAATCTATTTTCTTGCTTCTAAAAACTAAAAAAACAGAAATTAATTAGTAATTGTAGCATTTCACTCACAATGGATAATTGAAATAGGCAGTTCTGCACATCTGTGTACCTACCCTAAGTGTCTATAATGAATCCTTCTGAGAATAATGACTGAAATAAATAAGAGTCGACTATCTTTCATGATGATCATTTATTAATGGCTCACAAAGAAATCAGTTCACATCATTTTAATGCTGAGGGTTTCCATGCTTTCCATGAAAGAGTTTTTCTACCCTGCTGAGAAGAAAAAGAAGCTAAAGGTAGCTACTTTTCCAGCCCAAAACCATCAAATTAGACCAGCCAGAAACCATAAAATCAGCCTTGGCTCGGACCACTTTAAAAGTTATTTTATCTTCAAGTATGAAGTTAGCATTCCTCCATATGTATTCTGCACTGAAGAAATCAGCATTATTTGATCTAACAGAACCTCACTAAGGGAAAGAAAAAAGAAAGCCTCCTTCCAAAAACAATACGTGAGCTTTGCCAGATAAAACAGCAGCGGATTTGAGTCGTGTTGATAAAGAACGGCTGAGCTCTCTTGAAAATGTGATGGTGAGAGATTGTGGCAGTTGTCTGATGGGTATATTTATCAAAACTAGGCCTCCTCAGATTAGGCTGCTTTAAATGAACCTGGATATGGGAAGGGCTGTGCCAGCGTTGTGTCATTTCGACGAGGAGGGAGTGAGCAGGATAATTCAGTCCCTGGGGGGCCCGCACACAAAAGGCTTGTTAGCCCTTAGAAAAGGAACCTTTACCGGTGCCCAGGCCAATCGACCCCAGCAAAGAAGTTTCCTACTTTATGACTTTTATGCTCCACTTGCAGCTGATAATATTGCATTCAAGAAATAATTTCTGACAAAAGAAGCCATGTTTTTCATAAAAGAAGGTAAACTATATATAACTGTATATAAACTACAGTAGTTTCATATGCAGTAAGGTTGGGTGTTACAGTATGGCTATATATTGTATACAATGGTGTGCCAGATTTCAATAGATTTGTGCAGCTATCAGTTCTCAGATTAAAGGGGTCCTATCGTGCTTTTTTTTTTTTTTTTTTTTTTCACTTTTTCAAATTTAGTTAGTGTGCAATGTTGCTGTTTGAGCATGAAAAAAGATATGCAAGGTTGCAAAGTTGCAGAGATGGGAGATATTGTATTTAGCAGAAAGCAATTTTCAAGAACTACAACAAACATCACATTCAGACTGCAGCACCATTTCTGTCAAATATGGTGTTTTGGTTCTTGCCACTGTCGCTTCTGGCTTGCTTGGTTGGGCAACGTAATTTTCAGCAATATCATCGACTTGATTGCACAGATACTATTTGAACTAACTGAACTGGACGATGACATCACTGTATCAGTGATGAACTTACTTTAACTGAAAATTAAGTGTTTATCATTGTGCGTTTGCATTATCAACATTATTTTCCTGTTTAGTACTGCAAAGCTTCTTTGACAAAATCTGTATCGTAAAAAAGCACTATATAATTAAAGGTGACTTGACTTAACCTTTTTCACCCCGGTTCCAAAATGCCTTTATTTGTGCCTGCAAAAATTCTGCACAATTGTCTTGTTTATAAACATTCTCAGGGTCTGAATTGAGCTTGAATTGGTGTGGCAAAACACAGTTTTTAAAGCTGAGCAGATGAAACTCGAGGTAATGGGCATGTCATTTCCAGAACATGCCAATCACAACACTCTGGGCCAGCTAACCAATCAGAGCACATTTTATCTTTGGGACGGAGGGGCTTCATTGAAATGGGAACTAAACAGGGCTAAGTTTCCTGTACAAAGACATAGCTCACTGCTTAACTAGCACAATGCATCATTAAAGAAATCAACTAGCTAGTCTTGACTGTTTCCCGAAACAATATTGTCACAAATTTGCCATTCAACCACGTTTATTAATAATGTCGTACAGGTATAAGGCTGTGTGTCCACCAAAGCATTTTTAACCTGGCACTCTGCTGAAAACGCCTAGCCAGGAGTGCTTGAAAGCCCTTCTGTGTTGAAAGCACAGCGTTTATTTATTTATTTATTCATTTTTTTTTCAGTTGAGACACTTTTGTTGCTATGATATGGAATATCTGCAGAAGCAATGTGACAGACGCATCATGAATCATTATTTTTGTGACAGTGATGAGCTCTGTATTTTACCCAAAGTTGAACATTCTTCAGCTCTCTGTGCGGAGAAAAAAATACCTTTTTTTTTTTCCAAAATTGTAAACACGGAGAAACAAAAGTGCAAAAATTGTACCTTTAGGGGAACAACAGCTTGTCACTAGGGCAGTGCCTTTAAATGGGCAACTTTGTACCATATGTAAAATATGCATGTACCCTTAAGGTACTTCTATTAACCTATTAGGGATAAATAAGGTGTATATAATAATAAGGTATATATATATAAAACGAGAACTACTGAAGCGACAAGCTGTTGTACACTCTCAGACAAAAAAAGTACTAAAAAAGCTATCACTGGGATGGTTCCCTTTTCAAAAAGTACTAATACTGTATGTACCATTTAGCTACTAATATGAAATCTTTAGGGGCAAATAAGGCACTTGTTGAAAGAATACTATAGCTAAAGTTAATTCAGATGAAAATACAGTCACTGTATTTTCAAAACATATTATGTTTTGTGTACTGTATTGTAAGTATAGCGTATAAAGTATAAGATTTTATTCATACCACCAATTCTTTGTTTCTTCCCACTTGTGAGTTTTATTAATTCAAGTCTAATAAGCAACATGAGCTGCACTGAAAGGTAATCATGATAAATCATTGGGTTGTTTACTCATAAAGTAACTATATATAACCACCCAGCCGGCTGAATATGAGGCAGGTCAACTAATTGAGCGGATGTGTAATTTGCCAAGTTCAGATGGCTTCATAACAAAGTCATTATTACAGGCTGTGCTTTAAGCAACCGTTTGGCATTATCATAAATCTCACATCACATTTTTAAAAAGACAACATCACGTCATGCACTTTTCCGCAGCCAAACTTAGAAGTGTGTTCAGAAAGGTGTTACGCTCAGCTCCCATAGGATATTAAACACTCTCATTACCCAGATTTTATGTAGAGATCATAAGTACCCTTAATTGTCGGAAAGTAATTGGTTGCTAAGCAACTGTTTAAAGTGTTCCCTCTCGCTTGTGTTATTTTGGGTCTCTGTGCACATGGGTTACTGAAGTGACTCATACTCATATCAAATTATATTTACCTAATAGGTCAGTCTGAGTTAAGAGACTATACTGCTCTCGATGACTGTGGCGGTAATTAAAGGCCCGTTAGAATCATCCACATGTGAAAGTATGACGTGAATGCTTGAGACACTTAACATTTATCTTTAGTGATAATTGTGTTGAAATATCACTTTCAAAGGAGGCAGATAAGCCCTGATAATGGAATCTCATTTGGCAATATCATATAATACTATACTTATTCTAATAAAAATATCAAAAAAGCCTTTTTGTAATTATGAAATGTTTGCTTATAAAGTGTTGTGTTGCAGTTACCGATCTAGGCTAGTAACTAAACGGTTGTTGGCTTAAACCCTACAAGTTATTTCAGTGCGACTGAACCAGTTGTACGTGGTTTTACTCCAAGACCAATACTGAAATGCAATGTTCCAAAGACAAATTTCACATTTTTCAAATGACAGTTTGCTGAAAATATACTCTCCTTCAGGTCATCCTGATGTACATGAGTTTGTTTCTTCATCAGATCTGGAGAAATAAATCCATCATTAAGAAGTTTTAACTCCAAACCACTGCTTCTTAGAGTCCATAATCCATAATAGTGCTTTCTTCAGTGAAAAAGTGGTCTAGCTGAATCAAGAGAGAAATATGCACAGATCAAACACCTTTTACAAGCCAAAAAAGTCCAAAAAACAAATATGTCAGTGGATTTTGATGTTGAAGGAACATAGGAGACGGACTTTTTCATGAAGGAAGTGTTTTTTTAAGGATTATGAGGACTTCTTCACTCAGAAATCGCTAGTAAATTTCACAAACAATAACACAGAAACAGCAAGTAACGCATAAAGTTAAAGCTAATTTTTTGAAGTAGGAAATCTAATGTAGTATAAATGACCTGCGAGGCATTTTGCTACAGAGAACATGAAAAATTCAACAAAGGCATCAGTAAACTATCAGAGGAAGTTTACTAATACACATTTGAATGATTTTGAGAACACAAAGTTGGAACATAAAGTCAAAAAAATTGGCTTTAAACATTCATGTACAAATTATTCAACTCCCAAAAGTCAAACTTGGTGCAAAATATTTCATTCTTTATAATTGCCAATAAAAGTGCCTAACTGCCTAGAAGGTACATACTGTCAGCTCTCTTCTGTAATGTTGGCCCATTCCTCACTTGAAAAAGCTTCTACATCCCTGATAATCTTTTATTTTCATGTTGCCACTGTATTCTTAACCCTTTCAGACCTG
>JAHKKF010524064.1:0-15034 GCA_019740295.1 Labeo calbasu | reverse complement strand
ACTCTAAGCCTTCTCATAAAAATTCTTAGTTTACAAATAAATAAAAAATAATATCTGTAAAAAATAATAATAATAATTATTATTATTATTATTATTATTATTGTTGTTGTTGTTGTTGTTGTTGTTGTTGTTTCAAAGGGGTGGTAAATTTTCAGTAAATTTCCAGAAATGTCTGGAAAGTTTCCAAAAATGTACAAAATTTTCCAAAACCTTTCGAAAAATCCTGTAAAGTTTTTGGAAATGTACCTAATATTTTCCACCCCTCTGCAACCCTACTGATAACAATAATAATATAAAGGAATTTATCAGTATTGCAAATACAACAACATAAATTAAGCCCAACAATGACTAGCACTTGTATTAAGTTACATGTATTTTTTATTTTTTTTTTACTTTTTAAATATGATTATGCTAAACTTAAAAATGTGTTCCAACATAGAATATAGTGATTTTTGAAAAACAGTTTTACATCCAAACAGATTTACAAAACCATTTCAAAACACGATTTACAGTAAAATACCAAGTAGTCTATTAAATAAAGAATACATTTTATCATTTCAGAGGTCAGATTTTAGGCATCAGGGGTCAAGAGGTCATGGACACACGGGCGTTTAATGATAACCTTCTGCTGACAGCCAACAATTCACGTCAGGCTATATTCTTCCACTTACGAGCCACTTTTACCTGCTTCTATTTTAGACAGCCTTCAGGCACCTGCTCTGAGATACGAAAGAGTCGCTCTCTGTGCTTCTACAAACATGTTTAAAAAACAAAGGATGATTCATACAGTTTAAAGATAGACAGATGCATGAACTGTGTTGGAAAAACTGCATTTAGTTGACATTTGAAGCACTGACATGTACAATGTTTCTACTTTAAACAACTATTGTACATGAAATTATGAAGCCATATTAATTGCATTATAGACTGAATGGCATGCATGTAATATTTTACTACTTATTAAAGCACGTCACACAACAATTTAAATTTAAAAACTTTAACCTAAATTCTGATATCGAAAAATTAATGTTGTCACCAAACACATTTACATTGCTTACATAGATTTTACCAAGTTTGCACCACCTGGCTAGTTCTCAACTAGCAATCCCAGAAGATGCACAAAGAAAAAAAAAAGCTGTTCAAAAATGAGGTCTCGTTTTGAACTAGAAGACCCTTTTGTTGTTCAGATGAAAAGTCTGGGATAATTTATGCGAGTTTGACTGCAGACCTCCACATGACCCTAAAATGCCAGACTCACATTAAAAAACACACAACTAATCAAACAGTACGACACAAGCAGGTTAACCAAGTTAACCGTGTTTGAATGAACTTATGCAAACAGTTAAAAGAAAAGAGAGAAGACCGCAGAGCCACTATCAGCCAATGAGCGCTTTTACTTTAAAACAAGCGAATATTTTCCCTTTTGTTCGGTGGTTTCTGTATAGAATATAAAGTAACACTGAATGGAGCAGAAACAAAACGCGTTCAAACAGCTGTGGATTGTAAAACTGACGTGTATTGTCGTGTAGAGGAGGAATAAACCTGTTGTAAACGATCCAGGCGCGGAGGAACAAGTGCAGCTCAAAGTCCTCAAACCTCTCGAGACCAGAGTCCATAGAAACCGGAGGAAAACAATCGTAAAAAGCTGAAAACGCAGCGAATGAATCCCGTATAGACACTCACCCGGGCGGCGTCAAGGGTTCCGGTCCTCCGCGCTCGGGTTAAACGTTTAAAGTTTAAAGAGTTTCTGAGAGCTGATGCCGCGACCTGACGCGTTTCTCCCTCTCAGCAATGTCGTGTGTGTGTGTGTGTGTGTGAGAGTGAGTGAGTGAGAGAGAGAGAGAGAGAGGGAGAGAGAGAGAGAGAGTCAGCAAAAGACGTGCAACAGTCGTGAGATGCTTGCAAACGACACAATATACGTTTTATTTTTTACATTTTATTTGATACATATTTTTAGTTCATTATATTTTATGTTTATAGAACATATATTTTTATAAAAGTAATGTAGCATCATATGTTAGAACAAAATGGGAATAATATTTTTTTAAGTAATAAATATAAATATTATTTAATGTTTTAATTTTTTTTATGCTCTGTTGTTTATAAAAACAACTGCTAAATGTATATGTATTGAATAAAATATCACATTAGAACTTCAAACTGCTTGATTATTAGAATGATAAAACCTCATGAATGATTTGGTTGAGGAAATAACTCAATGACTCGTTTCTAATGGCAGTCACTTGTTTCGTTCGTAAATGAATCAGTGTGTTTGAATGTATTGGTTGAGTGAACAATTCAACGACTCCATCATAAAGGCAGTCACCTGTTTAGTTCCCAAATAAATGAACAATTTTTGAACGAATTGGTTTAGTAAATGGTTACATGACTCGTTCCAAATGACAGTCACTTGTTTCGTTTGTAATGAATCAGTCTTTTTAAACAAATTGGATGAGTGAATAATTTAATGACTCGTTCCAAATGACAGTCACTTGTTTTGTTCATAAATGAATGAGTGTTTTTGAACGAATCAGTTGAGTAAATAATTCAACGACTCCATCATAAAAGCAGTCACCTGTTTAGTTTCCAAATGAATGAACATTTTTTGAACAAATTGGTTTAATAAATGGTTAAATGACTCATTCCAAAATGACAGTCACTTGTTTTATTCCTAAATGAATTAGCGTTTTTAAACAAATCAGTTGAGTTAATAATTTAATAACTTGGTCCTAATGGCAGTCACTTGTTTAGTTCGTAAATGAATGAGTGTTTTTGAACGAATCAGTTAAGTAAATAATTCAACGACTCCATCATAAAGGCAGTCACCTGTTTAGTTCCCAAATGAATAAACATTTTTTAAACTAACTGGTTGAGTGAATGATTTAATGACTCGTTCCAAATGACCATCACTTTTTTTGTTCCTAAATGAATTCGCGTTTTTAAACGAATTGATTGAGTGAATAATTCAATGATTCGATCCTAATGGCCGTCACTTGCTTCGTTCGTAAATTAATCAGTGTTTTTGAACAAATCGGTTGAGTAAATAATTCAACGACTCCATCATAAAGGCAGTCACCTGTTTAGTTCCCAAATGAATCAACATGTTTCGAAGGAATTGGTTAAGTGAATGATTCAACGACTCGTTCATAAAGACGTCAGAGTTGACCGAATGATTCAAGACGCACTTATAATACAGTCACTTGTTGCCACCTACTGGTGTAACTTTGAAACCTGCAGTAAGTGGCTCTAAAAAAACATTTAATACAGTCTGTCTGTTACCAACAAAATATTTTACAAATATTTTTAAAAATTATATATCAAATATCAAATATCAAGTTAGCCTTGTCATAAAATTATTTATCTATTTTAAATGTTTAATGCTTTATTTTTCTTCAGCACTGACTGAGAAGTCACTGTAGCTGACAGGATTTACCACATAATTGCATATTGGTTCAGGATATAGGCAGAGCCAGACAAAGACAGTCTCTGTAATGAGCTGAAAAAACATCCTTCACTTGAAAACGTTGTCTTATCAAACTGAGATGTTTTATAAACACGTGTCAAACTGAATTATGAAATGCCTCATTATAAACTCAAATGTGTATAAACTGCTGCCTTCGTATCAGAAGCCATTTATGTAAGTCATGAATGATGACAGATGCTATTTGACTAAAGTTTTAAGGTTAAAAAACGGAATCCTGATTGTGTTTGAAAAACATACAGTAATTCAGGGTAAAATATACTGTACATATATGGATTAACTAAGAATATAGAGTAAATATGTAAAGTTATTGCACCTGTAAGGTTATTGTGTTTATATAACCTGCATTAAAAGTGAACCTGTGGTAGTGTTATATAACCTCAGTATGTGAGGATCCGTGTTACACTGTAACCTAGATTTGCTTTAATCCGGCAACACTGAGGACGAAGTGTTCGTGTTCTGCGTTTATGGCCTTTCTGTCTCAACCTATAAGGCTTGACATTACAGTGGGTGTTTATAAGAAATAAAAAGAGGAAAAAGAAACATTTGTTTCTTCAAAAACAAGCTGGAAAGAAAGAAATGAAAGGCCCCTTGTCAAAAGGTCAAAGGTTATGTGACATTTTCTGCCCATGGAGGAGTGAATCCAAAACATGAGCGTGGAAAACAGAGCAAGCGTTGTCTATTTTCTCCACATTACCAGGCATAAGAAAGACAGAAATAAATAAATTCTTTACTTGCATTATTATATGCATTATTTAAAAATAAATAAATGTGGAGGAAATATTTATTTAATATATACATTTTTATAGTTTTATTTGCTTTACTCTACTAAAGAGTGTTCTTTCCTTTTCTAAATGCCTTATTAATATGCTTGAGTTTTAATGAGCTGAGAGATAACAGGAAATGCATTTTATTTTATTTTTAACATATTTCATAGGCTCTTTCGAAAAGCTAATTCTCATAACCTGTGTGACCTGTGCTGTTATACATCAAACCTTCCTCTGGCTGCTGAATATTTAACTTTGATGATCCATGCAAACTGTTTCCATCTGTTTTCACGTCTTGTTTTCACAGAGTGAACCCTTTAAACTTCTTTATCTGTTACACCCTATTCGCCCATGCTGGAAGAATTTTAAAGAGAGTGATTTGACGTAATGACACTCCTTACACAGATGCAGTATTTACTTACACACAAAGCTGATAAATCAGCTGTAGTTTCGTGTGCGCTGGTGAACTGCTCTGTAACACAGATAACATGTCTGTGCGTCACGCTCTGAGTGCTATGTGTAATGACGATCTCTCGCTGATCATAGACATGCATGTGCTGCATTCAGTGTCACATACAAATGTGAGGTCAGAGAACGTGAGGCATTTTATCATCAGATCTGTCCTATATAGAAAACAACTAGACTAGATTAACTAGATTTTGACATGTTATGAAGAAAAAAGGATTGTCTGTGCAAAACTGAAACGATACTAGGGTGTTCTGGGTGGTTGGCAGCTATGTGGTTGCTTGTGTATTCTAGGTGGTTGCTAGGGAGTTGCTATGTGGTTGCTAGGGTGTTCTAGAAGGTTGCCAGGGAGTTGATATGTGATTGTTATGTGCTCGCCAGGGCACAGAGTTGCTATGTGGTTGCTAGGATGTTGCTGTTTGGCAGCTAGGGTGTTTGCCAGGTGTTTGCCAGTTGCTATGTGGCTGTTAGGGCACAGAGTTGCTAGGATGTTGCCATATGGCTGCAAGGGTTTACTAGGTGGTTGCCAGGGAGTTGCTAATTACTTGCAAGGGCACAGGGTTGCTATGTGGTTGGTAGGATTTTTCTTTATAGCTGCTAGGGTGATCTAGGTGGTTGCCAGGGAGTTGCTATGTGGTTATTAGGGAGTTCTAGGTGATTGCTAGGGAGTTGCTATGTGGTTGGTAGGGCACAGAGTTACTATTTGGTTGCTAAGATGTTGCCATATTGCTGCTAGGGTGTACTAGGTGGTTGCCATGGAGTTGCTATGTGGTTATTAGGGTGTTCTAGGTGGTTGCCATGGAGTTGCTATGTGCTTGTTAGGGCAGAGTTGCTAGGATGTTGCCATATGGCTGCTGGGTGTACTAGGTGGTTGCCAGGGAGTTTTATGTGGTTGCCAAGGAGTTGCTATTTACTTGCAAGGGCACAGAGTTGCTATGTGGTTGATAGGATTTTTCTATATGGCTGCTAGGGTGATCTAGGTGGTTGCCATGGAGTTGCTATGTGGTTATCAAGGAGTTCTAGGTGGTTGTCAGGGAATTGCTATGTGGTTGTTAGGGCACAGAGTTGCTAGGATGTTGCCATATGACTGCTAGGGTGTACTAGGTGGTTGTCAGGGAGTTGCTATGTGGTTATTAGGGAGTTCTAGGTTGTTGCTAGGGAGTTGCTATGTGGTTGTCAGGGCACAGAGTTGCTAGGATGTTGCCATATGGCTGCTAGGGTGTACTAGGTGGTTGCCAGGGAGTTTTATGTGGTTGCCAATGAGTTGCTATTTACTTGCAAGGGCACAGAGTTGCTATGTGGTTGGTAGGATTTTTCTATATAGCTGCTAGGGTGATCTAGGTGGTTGCCAGGGAGTTGCTGTGTGGTTATTAGGGAGTTCTAGGTGATTGCTAGGGAGTTGCTATGTGGTTGGTAGGGCACAGAGTTACTATTTGGTTGCTAAGATGTTGCCATATTACTGCTAGGGTGTACTAGGTGGTTGCCATAGAGTTGCTATGTGGTTATTAGGGTGTTCTAGGTGGTTGCCATGGAGTTGCTATGTGCTTGTTAGGGCAGAGTTGCTAGGATTTTGCTATATGGCTGCTGGGTGTACTAGGTGGTTGCCAGGGAGTTTTATGTGGTTGCCAAGGAGTTGCTATTTACTTGCAAGGGCACAGAGTTGCTATGTGGTTGGTAGGATTTTTCTATATGGCTGCTAGGGTGATCTAGGTGGTTGTCAGGGAGTTGCTATGTGGTTATTAGGGAGTTCTAGGTTGTTGCTAGGGAGTTGCTATGTGGTTGTCAGGGCACAAAGTTGCTAGGATGTTGCCATATGGCTGCTAGTGTGTACTAGGTGGTGGCCAGGGAGTTGCTATGTAGTTATTAGGGAGTTTTAAGTGGTTGTCAGGGAGTTGTTATGTGCTTGTTATGGTGTAGTTTTAGTTCACATGAGGTTTGTTTACTGTTAATTTGATATTTCTCTTTGACGAAACTCTGTACTCCTGTGATGCAATTCAAATGTGACCTTTTGAACATTGTACTGTTTTCCAGCAGGGAAGGCCTTAATTCTTGTCATAATGCAAATGATTATGTAAATATTATTTTTGTGGTCCATTCAAGCACACACTTTTCTCTGTCTTACACAGCATGCAATATTATACAGCAGAAAGTTGCAGTCCTGCTGACTGGTCAGATCATATATAATGTGGAGCAGCTACTGTACATGTAAACTATTAAACATTCTCTCACCCGTTTCCATTTCAGCTGCTCTTCTGAGCGGCTCAGGGTGGAACGGATCCACTGGGATGCAGAATTATCCTCAGACACGTCTGGAATCCAGATCATGGAGATCACAGTAACAATCAGGCCTCCGGAGAGGAGTTTGCTGGTCTAAACCCAAGTGCTACAACTCTAAATCCTAGTTTAAACCACAAATCCAGGACAAAAGTGATCTCATAACAGCTGTGTTTTACACCTGGGACCATTATAAGCAACAGAACGATTCAGTAATATTAAGAGTATTTTTAAAATAATTATATAAATAATAAAAATTTGATATAATTATGATAATTAATAATTGTTTTTATATTTAATTTAATTATTTGTTATTTTATTTAGTATGCATATTATTTATTTTATTAAATAAAATATTTTTAATTATTATTGTTGTTGTTGTTGCTGTTATTATTATTATGTGCATTGAGTGTGTTGTGAGCTGTTTTTCAGCAGTAACAAATTCAAAGACAGTGACAGACAGACAGAGACAGAGGGGCTGGCGAGTATCTAGTTTCAGTCGAACATTCCTGCAGGATTAAACTGTCCTTGAGTCAGTCAGACACGAACAGATTCAAACCTGCATGTCATTACTGAATTACACACCACAGTTCTACACAGTCCTGGTCCAATAAAAGTACAAGAGTAAGGCGTCTAGTTCATATATCGACACTAACATAATGCGAGATGTTTGGAGCTTGTGCTCCATCTAGTGTCGAAGCATTGAACAGGTTTACAGGCCTACTTGTGTTCATCATGTCCTTTAGAAAATAATTTATTTCCTTTAAACATCATTCACAAATTATAAGCGCGTTTTCTAGCTCATTTCAAGTGTGTTATATGTTTATTATTATAATATAATATTTTATACTGTTTTTATATATTTTAATTACCACAAGATAATGCGAGCGTACTCACATTCACCACTAGAGGTCACAATAAGTCAACTTTCATTCACTGGGGGTTTAAAGGAGTTCACTTCCAGTGAAAAATGTACAGATAATTTACTCACCCCCTTGTCATCCAAAATGTTCATGTCTTTCTTTCTTTAGTCGTAAAGAAATTTTTTTTTTTTTTTTTGAGAAAACCACTTAAGGATTTTTCTCCATATACTGGACTTTAATGGTGCCTCCGATTTTGAAGGGCTCTAAACGATCCCAGCCGAGGAAGAGTCTTATCTAGCGGAACGATCAGTTATTTTCTAAAAAAAAAATTACAATTTATATAGTTTTTAACCTCAAACGCTCGTCTTGTCTAGCCTGCCTGAACTCTTTTTTCCGTTTCATGACAGTTAGGGTATGTCGAAAAACTCCCATCTTATTTTGTCCTCCAACTACAAAATCATTCTACATCACTGCAGAAGTACCGACCTAGTGTTTACAAAGTGAACATACAAAGAAAATCAAACAGCTTTACAAAAAAAAAAAAAAGGTAAAACAGGACGATTTCGAAGTTNACTACAAAATCATTCTACATCACTGCAGAAGTACCGACCTAGTGTTTACAAAGTGAACATACAAAGAAAATCAAACAGCTTTACAAAAAAAAAAAAAGGTAAAACAGGACGATTTCGAAGTTGGAGGAGAAAATAAGATGGGAGTTTTTCGACATACCCTAACTGTCATGAACCGGAAAACAGTTCAGGTAGACTGAATATATAAAAATATATTGAATATATATATATATATTTGGACGTTCAAAATCGGAGACACCATTGAAGTCCAGTATATGGAGAAAAATCCTAAAATGTTTTCCTTTACGACTGAAGAAAGAAACCATAGACTAAAAAATATGGACGTAGTGTCCGTGACGTCACCCGTAGATTTCTGAAGAGCATTTTTGAAACTTTTAGTGGGCGGGATTCGGCCGTCGCCATCTTGGAATCGCGTCACTGCTCGTCACTCCCGGATAATCGAAAATGGGCAAAGAGGCGGGACGTGGGTGGAGCTAGTTGTTGAAACCACTCCCACATCGCGCGACGGTGGTGAAAGCAGCGGCAATCCACCTGTCACTCAAGTGGCCACGCCCTAAATTATGCAGACCTTTAAGGCCAATATAAATTAAACGGATGAGTTATAAAAAAATTCACCCCCCTCACAGTTTACATGAAGGGCAAATTTAGCTATATAGACCAAAACCACTTTTTGAACCTGCCTGTAAACATTTTTTTTCTGCTGTAAAGTCTATGGGATTGACTCCCTTGGAGCCAGTCTCTAGCGGCCAGTCGATGAATTGCAGTTTAAGTCACTTCCGTGTTGGTTTCAATAGAGAGAGCGGGAGGTTGCCGCTTGAAAGAAACACATGAACATCTTGGATGACAAGAGGGTGAGTACTTTTGAACTTTTTTAATGAGGCTTTTTGTTGACAGTTTGAACAGGTTTTGTGTAATTGATTAGTTTAATTCAGATGATGTGTTATGATTGAGTTATTAATTATTTTATGTGGTCCAGAATATCAAAGTATATTGTTAAACGTGTAATTCAGACGCTCAGAAGAATCTAAAAAAATAAGCAGACACTCTTTAGAGTCTTATAATGAAACTCTTTAATAGCAGTACATCTGGATCCAAACCGAATCCACCTTTGTTTCTGTTCACACTGTACATGGCACTTTTTTCTTTCTTTTCAAAATAAAATAAGATATATCAGAGATATTTGGCCAGTGACGTCACAGACACTTTGACAAAATGAAGTTGACGGCAGACGTGTCGTTGGCATGCCAGATCCACAACTGATCAAAACCCGGTATCACACGCTCACAATAATGATACATTCATCTTTCAAATCAGGAAATAAATGCATGGCGAAAGCACAACAGACAAAATCACTGCAACACAAAGTCTCAATATGCACATGCACGGGTGTATTTAACCACAAGATATCACGCTTCATTTCTATTTTTCAGATAGGCCACTTTGTTCAGAAATTAACATAAAAATCAAATAAACAGTTCAGGAGATACACCAAACCAACATTTCATAACTTCAAATTTATTCCTCCCATGAACTAAATTTGTTCAAACTTGTACAAAATAATCTATGACACAGAATCTTCTTGTTAGCTCAAATAACACCCCAAAAATCACACAACTAGCCAAAATAAACATCAATAGACAGAAAATAATGTTCATTAAATACAAGAATATCTACACATACACATGAGGAGACATTTGCATACACATCTGACAATGAAAAATAATGTTTCAACTCAACAGGCAACACTTTACAACATTTAAACGTTTACAGCAAATGTTGTCGCCCGTGATAAGGTCAAAACAAGTTTATCTTTACTTTCCCAACATACACACAATAAAATATCATTAAATTAGGCCAGAAACATATTTATACACTAGTATGTGAATGCAAACTCCATCTGAAGTGTCTAGTGTACACACTAGTGTACTTGTGTGGAGTATGTTTCTGGTTTTAGTGTACTTCAGTGCATGTAGACAGCAGCAGCAGGGCCTGTACGTCATCAAGATCAGACCAGGCTGAATGGCTTTTATTATTTTCTACGATGCGGCCGTATCATATGGAAGCCTGTTTCCACCACTGAATAAAAAAAAAAAGGGTAATTTGCGACTTTTTGGTCTTACAATTCAGACTTTTTTTCTCAGGACTGCATGATATAAACTCAAAACTGCACGTTACAAAGTCATTTACAAAGAATTGCAGGAAACAAACTTGCAATTCCAAAAAAAAGTCAGAACTGCGAGATGTAAATTTGCAACTTGCAACTGCAAGAAATATAGTTAAAATTGTGAGAAAAAGTCAGAATTGCAAGAATAAAATAGGGAAATTGAGAGAAACTTGAAATTGGAGTAATAAAGTCAGAATTGCGAGAAAATTGTGAGGGAAAAAAATCTGAATTGCGAAAAACTTGCAATTGTAAGAAAAGTTAGAATTGTGAGATATAAAAATGCAATTGCGAGAAATATAGCTAAAACTGCGAGATATCAACTTGAAATTGCAAAAAATATAGCCAAAATTGCAAAAACGTCAGAATTGCGAGAAAAAAAAAAAAATCAGAGTTGAGAGATAAATTTGCAAATGTGAGAAATAAAGTCAGAACTGAGAGAAAAGGACAGAATTGCGAGAAGAAAATCTGAATTGCGAGATAAACTTGCCATTGTAAGAAAAAAATCAGAATTGTGAGATAGAAAAATGCAGTTGCGAGAAATATAGCCAAAATTGCAAGATATCAACTCGCAATTGCAAGAAAAAGTCAGAATTGCAAGGGAAAAAAAAGTTGAGATAAACTTGCAAATGGGAGAAATAAAGTCAGAACTAAGAGAAAAGGACAGATTTGTGGGAAGAAAAATCTGAATTTCAAGATAAACTTGCAATTGTAAGAAAAAAGTCAGAATTGCGAGATATAAAAATGCAATTGTGAGAAATATATTCAAAATTGTGAGAGATAAACTTGCAAATGTAAAAAATAAAGTCAGAACTGCAAGATATTAACTCGCAAATGTGAGAAAAGGACAGAATTGTAAGATAAAAGTCAGAATTGCAAGATATAAAAAATGCAATTGCGAGAAATATAGCCAAAATTCGAGATGTCAACTCACAATTGCGAGAAAAGGTCAGAATTATGAGAAAAAATTCTGAATTGTGACAAACTTGCAATGGTAACAAAAAAGATACGTATAAACTTGCAATTCAGACTTTTTCTCTCATAACTGTGATATAAACTCACGATTGCGAGTTATAAAGTCAGAACTGTGCAACAAACTTGCAATTCCAATTTGTGAAAAAAGTCAGAACTATGAGAAATAAAATCATAATTGCAAAAAAAAGTCTTCTCGCATGTATCCCACAATTCTGATTTCATTTCTTGCCTATTTCTAAATAAAATCAGAATTGTAACACATAAACTCGCAATTAAGGCTTATTTTTTGTAATTCAAATTATGCAATTCTGACAGTATAACTTGCAATTAGGAGTTTGCATCCCACAATTTTGAGAAAAAAGTCAGAATTGTGATAAAAAGTCAGAATTACCTTTTTTATTTCTTTTATTCAGTGGCGGAAACAAGCTTCCACAGTATCACGTCCTGTCATATTGCACTATTGCATGTACAAACTCCCAGTGGAATGTGATGAAACGGCGAAACGCGACATATTTCCACCTATTGGAGCAGTAGAGCATTCCAAATAAAAATCGGACACACGCTCAGTTCTGCTGTACGATGGATCGCTACAACCTATGAGAAGCCGACGGTAGGGGTTTTTAGAGGAAGGAGGCACGGAGAGGAAGCAAAGGCCATTCAGTTTTCCGAGGAAGAGTTTGCACATGGACGCGTAGCAGCTAGAACTAGGGTTATCAAGACGTCTTTAACCCTTAAACCGATAGAGACAAACACCAAATGAAGTCCGTTTCGGCTACATTGACGACAAAGTTCACGAAGGCAAGAATGAAGTCGAAGCGTGTCGGTGTTCTTCTGCTAGCTAAATCATTAGAAAAAGCAGAAAATGTAAACTGGATAATCGTTATCGCCTTGTTTAAGAAATGTGCCGGTGGAAGTCACCGGAGAATCGGACCTACGCTAACAATAAAAGCTGTTATCGCTAATGTCTACATCTCTAAATGGCCTTTTTTACTCTCGTTTGAGTTTAAAAGCATAATTTTTAAGAAAAATTAAAATGTTTTAATTTTAAAATTAATAAAAAGTATTAAAATCACCTGATTTTTTTTGTGTTCAGCTAAAAATAATAAAGATAAAATAATAAAATAGCTGAATTTTCTAAATTAATAAATAATTTTAAATAATAATTCTGCCCACCCAGATTAGGTCAAAAACTCACAGTCCAAAAACAGATTTTGACACATTTTTACATTTCATAACATCATAACATTTAATCTGCAGTACCAAAGGCATCAAAATCTAGTTTTAAGCTAAACTGGGCAAGTCAAAAGAGAATAAACATCTGCTAAATTAATAAATAACACACTTCAAATGAATAAATAAAGCAAACGTGGTAGTCGCCTCCACCTGCACCCTGAGCGTGTCCTGCGTGTTTCCGTGGCGACTCAGGGTCAGAGGTCACAGGTGTGGTAGGGTCACATGAGGACGTTGGAGCGGGTGTCGGGGAGCCGCAGACCCACCAGGCCTCCGGCGACCAGCACAGTCGACGCCAGCAGGATCGGGATGGATTTTGTGATTCCCACCAACGACCCAAATATTAGATTCCCCAAGACTGCGGCCAGCTTACACATGGCATTACAAAAGCCAAAGCCAGTCCCTCTGTAGGTGACAGACACAACCAGTGTTAGCAATAGTAAGCTCTGACGTCTTAAGGTCTTAATGCATGAAAATGCAGCTTGTGACTACAGTCAAAATAAATTACACTATACTATGCAAATTGCAAAAATTACATTAAGTAGTGACTGCATGTATTTATGTGTCCATGTACCTCCTGTTGGTGGGATACAGTTCGGCCGTCACCACGTCCAGTGAGTTCCAGGCTGATATACTGAGTCCGTTATAAAGGCAGAGCATGGCTATCATCATGGACTCACTTGTGCCAAACCACAGAAAGAAACAACTGATACCGGATAACACCATCGAGCCACCTGAACACAACAATACAGTCAACATGACATCAAATAAGTTTAATTATTTTAGTATTTGGTGATTGTTGGTGAAATGACTGACCTAACATGCTCAAACGGCCCACTTTATCCATGAGGAGGGCGGAGACTATGTTGCCTGGCAACACGGCTAGCGTTCCGAGGAAGTTGATGAAATACACCCAGTACGCGCTGTAGTCGTCATCAAACGTCATCTGACAGCCGGTCTTGTTGTGTGCAAATGTAGAGTTGATCAGAGAGGAGCCGATGAATTTCGAGTCGTCGATATCTGAACGAGACAGACGGGAGACAATGAGATACAGGACAGATGCTTAACTTACAACTCCATTCAAATTTATTGTTATTATTATTTTATGTTAATTTGTTTAAAATTATTATTATTAGACAGATGTTTAGAACGACAGAGACAGACCGCAATTAGAACAACAGATAGACAGACAGGCATTTAGAATGACTGACAGAGACAAAGACAGATGTTTAGAATGACTGACAGACAGACAGATGTTTAGAATGACAGACAGATAGACAAGATTTTTAGAACAACAGACAGATTTTTAGAATGACAGACAGATGACAGACGTTTAGAACGAGACAGAAAGACAGAACTTTCGAACGACAGACAAAGACAGATGTTTAGAACGACAGACAAATGTTTAAAACGACAGAAAGAGACAGATGTTTAGAATGACAGACAAAGACAGACATTTAGAACAGCAGACAGACAGACAGAAGTTTAGAACAACAGACAGATGACAGACATGTTTAGAACAAAACAGAAAGACAGACAGATGTTTAGAACTACGTACAGAAACAGACAGACATTTAGAATGACAGAAAAAGAGAAACAGACAGACAGATGTTTAGAATGACTGACAGACAATGACAGACATGTTTAGAATGAGACAGAATGACAGACAAACAAAAACAGATGTTTAGAATGACAGAGACAGACAGATGTTTAAAACGACAGACAAAGACAGACATTTAGAACAACAGACAGACAAACAGAGACAGAAGTTTAGAACAACAGACAGATGACAGACATGTTTAGAACAAGACGGAAAGAAATTTAGAACGACAGACAAAGACAGATGTTTAGAATGACAGACAGAAAAAGACAGACATTTAGAATGACAGAAAGACAGACAGACAGACGTTTAGAATTACTAACAGATGATGATAGACATGTTTAGAATGAGACAGAATGACAGAAACAAAAACAGACGTTTAGAACGACAGACAGAGACAGACATTTAGAACAAAAGATAGACAGAGACAGACAGACAGAAGTTTAGAACAACAGACAGATGACAGACGTGTTTTGAATGAAACAGACAGAAGTGAGAGACAGACGGAAAGACAGATAGAGACAGACAAACAGCCGTTTAGAATGACAGACAGACAGATGACAGGACATGTTTAGAACAACAGACGTTTATTTAGACAGACAGAAAGCGAGACAGACTTTTAGAGCAA
>JAHKKF010524063.1:0-17336 GCA_019740295.1 Labeo calbasu | reverse complement strand
AACAATAATAGAAGTACAATTTAAGATTATGCATAATGTCTAACGAGTTAGCTTGCAAAAGGCTACTTTTGCTGATATTCCCAGTTGATCTGTGCTCTGTAAGATTAACCTTAACTTCATTTATTGTATCAATGCCGTCAGAAATATTCCCTTTGGAGGAATTTAGGTTATTTATAAAATCTGATTTAAAACTGAAAGGCAAGCATGCTGCTGAATGTATATATACATATACATGTTTATATGTTTATTGCTTTCATATGTATTTAATTTCAATAAAATGTAAAGTTTAGACCTAATTGTAATTATTAATATTTTCAAATTTTACTGTTTTAGAGAAATAATCAAGTCACTGACGCTGTTAAAGCAAATATGGAAGCACAGGAATTGTGTAGTGATCGAAAACTATTAAATAAAAACTAATTCGTTTAGTTCTGCACCAACCATCTTCATGATATACTGATCCATTTCAAAACATGTTTTAAATATTCCGATTCATATGTAGGCACATACACAATAACTGGTGAACTGATGTAGAAACAACCAGCAATTCCGACTCCTGTTAATAACTAAGTCACCAATAATCCATTCAAGCGATGTCAAAAACTACCACGGTCATTTAAAAAACAAAGCATGCTATAGTCACGGTTAACATTTACCATTTTTCATATTTCTATAATTTCCTGCACATTTAGGAGGCGTCGACTCTAGGCTAGCAAACCAGATGGCAACATACACAACTATTTACACGTTAAAACAAATATATCGTCATGCTTAACAAGAAAACACAATACTAACAACTTACTTTTACTGAGAAACCTCTCTTCATGGAGAACTGCGATAGCATTAGTGAATAATATCGCTGTTTGAATCAGTGCGTACAGTGTGAACGCCATGTTGGCACTATTGTGGTGACGTAAAAGAACTTGCGTCGCGCGGAATTACGTCACAGACGCGCCGCGAGAGGTTTAGATCGACAAGAGTCGAAAAGCAAAATACTACTCTAACTACACTAGTTTAACTATTAAATAGCAAAATAGTATGATATTCCGAATTTAACCCTGTCTGTACACATAAAACAATTTAATAATGTGCTTGCTGTATTTGAATCGTATTTTGAGACACTGTAGATATTTTTGTGCCTTTACACAACAACCTATTTTTTTATTATTTATTTGCTGATGAACTATATAATTACAGCATTTAGTAGTAATAAAACAGTATTATAATGCAGGAAATAATTATTAAAGTGAATATAGTAAGTGAATTATATATATATATATATATATATATATATATATATATATATATATATGTATATATTCGATAATACATTTAATAACTAAATATTATATGTAGGCCTAATATATTTGACAAATAATTTATTCAGTAGAAGTCATGTAGGTTTAATTCAACACATACAAAATCAATGTAAACTCTAAAAATGCACATAAATATTATGTTTTATATATTTCACATCACTAATTAATTTTCTTTAATTCCAAATTGTGTTTGAATAAACAAAACAAAAAAGGAATTTTAAATGAATGGTCTTTTTCATATTATAGACTTTTAATTATCCACATAAATAGTAGAGAAACTACAAGAACATATTTAAATACATTTGCATGAACAGTTAATAATAACATTTTTAAACGTGTGTTTATGTCAGTGTTGTATTTAAACAGGCAAAACAAGAAAGGTTTCCACACTTTCAGATTGCTCTTAGACATCAGCCACAGTACAGAACAACCTGTTCCCGCCTCCTTTTGTACATTTACAACCTATAGCTAATATCATTGTACAGTTTGCTCAATAAACAAGTGAATGCATGGGTAATAAATAAACTTAAATAAGTCCATAAGTAATCAAAGAGGGGTTACTGTACAGGAAATACGTCAAATGAACTCTAAATCATTGGTAGATGCATTTCATAGTACTGTGTATCAGTCAGTACACTGATGCCATTTGGTTTGATTGGAGAGATGGACAACGTTGAGGTGATCAGTCAATGGCAGCGTTCAACATTTTGATCCCGTGAAGAGGTTCGTTGTGCTTGATAATTCCTCACTGAGATGGGGATGATTTCACCTCTTTGTGTCAGATGATGTTGAGAGCAGCTTGATTTTGTTTCAAACAAATTGACCTAAAACATATAACAATTGATATAGTCACTATGATTTCTCAAAATAATCAAGAATATCAAACATGTGATCATAAATTAGTGCTGTTTGAAATATAAAATCAATTAGGCCGAAAAATCATAAAGCTGATATTAAATCAACAACATATTTTACTGACTTTTTTTATTTGATGAAGTAACTTCAATATAATATAATATAATATAATATAATATAATATAATATAATATAATATAATATAATATAATATAATATAATATAATATAACTTCTGATACTTACCATTTAGCTTTTGTTTAGATGTGTCCCGACTTTTTCTTTTCTAATGATGTTTGCATAGGGAATCTACAAAAAATAAAAAATAAATAAACAATTATGAAATCAGTTAATACTTGGACTCTCCATTAGCAATAAAACATTTATCCACCATTTTAAGGAATATATTGTCTATTTATAGAAGGGATGGCACTAAATTTGCTTAATAAATTATGTTTAATGAAAATTTTGTGCCCTAAATATTTTTATAATGTAGTAAATGCACTATTTTCTACGTTATAATAAATTTAAAATTCTGGACTCAGTCATTTTATAGTTTATTTATTTATTTATGTAGAAATCTCTTCAGCTTACCAAGGCTGCATTTGTTTGAGCCAAAATACAATAAAAACATTGTAAATAACATTTTTATAATTCAAAATCGTCTTTTTGAATATGAATATATTTTAAAATATTTATTTATTTCTGAGATGCAAAGCTGAATTTTTAGCATCATTAATTCAGTCACATGATCTTTCAGAAATCACTCTAATATGCTGAATTGCTGCTCAAGAATCATGTATTATTATTATTATCAATACTGAAAACAGCTTTTGCTGCTTCATATTTTTTAAGGACACTGTGATACATTTTGTCATGATTCTTTGATGAGCAGAAAGTTTGAAAAAAGAACATTTATTTGATATACAAATCTTTTGTAACATTGTAAATGTATTTACTTTCACTTTTATTAAATTAATGCATTCTTACTGAATAAAAGTATTACTTAAAAAAAAAAAAAATCTGTATCTAAATATATAATACCCTTTAGCCGTGACTATATTTCGCAATAAATGCTTCTTGTGCTTTATTGCTTAAATGTTGTGATATGACACCGTAAGGAAGCTTGCATCTTCCGAACTTCATTATCTATTCATCTCTATAGTTTTCTGCATTACAGAAGTTCAGCTTTCAATCTGTCACACTGTAATCTCTCCTATATGATCTCCCCTGGCTTGACGGATGGTGTTGAACTGAAAGAACACACAGTGGCAGTCTGCCAGCATCATCCATGTGTTAAAACACAGATGCACCAGTGATTGATGCCGCCGTGCTATGCAATGTTGAACCAGTTCTAGACAACAAAAGATTACGAGACACCAGATCCTGCTGCTAGTCTGCTGCTCATCTTATATTGCTTCTTTAACATAGATTTAGCTTGCTACAGCAGATTACTAATACAACAGGGCTGCATGTGGGATATTTGTATGATTTATCAGATAAGAAATTATGACCTATTGCAGAAAACTCCTTACCATCTGTAACTGCTGCACCATTTCTTCCCTGTAAGCCAGTTCTCTCTTCATTTGGTCCTGAAAGTTATCTGTAGAATAGCGGAATATGGGATATTAAAAACAAAGGCATCTTATGGTCGCCTATGTTCGTATATAAAAGTCACATAATGGCTTAAAAGATCATTATGAAGTAACATTGACTTATTGGTTATATAAAGCAGGTTCTGTGATTTTCACATGCTAAAACGTAATGATAACACTCGTAAAGTGATGTAAGGACACTTACGGAAAACTGGAAATGGAGAGCTGCCTTTCAGAGCGTGAAACTCCTGCTCCAGTCTCCTCCGTAAATCTATCTGTTCAAGGAGAACTTTCTGGAGTTCCTCTGAAGGACAGATTACACGATAAATCAAGATCAGACACTGAGCTGTGCCCAAAATATCAACTATTACATCTAGAGTACTTGTTGCAAAAGTTTGGGGTCAGTAAGAGTTTTTAAAGTTTTCGAAATAAGTCTCTTCTGCTCGCCAAGGCTGCATTTATTTGTTTAAAAATACAGTAAAATTGTGAAATATTATTGCTATTTATAAAAGCCGTTTCCTATTTTAATATCTTGTAAAATGTAATTTATTCCTGCGATCAAAGCTGGATTTTCAGCATCATTACTTCAGTCTTCAGTGTCACATGATCCTTCAGAAATCATTCTAATATGTGACCCTGGACCACAAAACCAGTCACAAGTGTCAGTTACGCTTTCCATTGATGTATGGTGTCTTATGATAGGACAATATTTGGCCGAGATACAGCTATTTGAAAATCTGCAATCTGCAGGTGCAAAAAAATCTAAATATTGAGAAAATCACCTTTAAAGTTGTCCAAGTTTTTCACAATGCATATTACTAATCAAAAATTTGGTTTTGTTAAATTTACAGTAAAAATTTTTGCTAAATATATTCATAGACCATGATCTTTATTTAATATCCTTTCTCGATAATTTTGACAAATACAGTGTATTTTTGGCTATTGCTACAAATATACCCATGCTACTTAAGACGGTCCAGGGTCACATGCTGATTTGCTGCTCAGAAATATTCTGCATATTTTCAAAGTTAAAAACAGTTAAAAACAGAAAATCAAGATTCTGTTACATTATAAATGTTTTTACTGTCACTTCTGATCAAATGAATGCATCCTTGCAGTGTATTTCTTTCAAATAAAAATCTTACTGACCTCAAATATATTCTTTGATAAAGTCTTGTCATCTCACCTTTTTCCATGTTCTCAACATCCTTCTTGAGCGATACGGGAGAGTTTGGGTCTTGGCTTTGGTCTGCTGAGCAGAAAAAGAGATTTTTTTTTAACAAACAAAAAAACTTTGAAGATTTCTAACACATTGCAAGCATCCATTCTTGTCAGTTTCTAAAGAGTTGTGTTTCTATTAAAGACTGACACACGTCATGCAGTTCTACCAGTAACCAGTAGATGTCAGTCTGACAACAGGATATTTCAGACAAACATGTTTGACTTCCAAAGCGAAATAAAAAACATAATGAGTGAGGAAATGGTATTCATATATTATGAACATGGTATGACTGCATATTTACTGTAAACATAATACAGCAAAACATAATATAATATGTATCTGACTCCACTCTGATTAGTGCATTTGAATGCAGTCATTAAAGAGCCCTTGCAATATTCCAATATCGTGAAATTGTGAAAACGGCTGATTTCATTAATATAACTGCGCTATTGAATCAGGAAATAATTCGAAACAGTTTTGATTGCGATCCTTAGGAGTCGGTACGTCCGCCGCCTGTGTTTTTGTGTCTATAACGCAAATGGCTCAAATGAAGTGATCCAACACGTTGGTATAATCTTCCCCTCATTCGACCGTCTCTCTTTCTCTCTCTCTCTCTCTCTCTCTCTTCTCATTTCCCGTCTTGCCTCCTTAAGCCGAACAAGGCGTTCCTCATTTGGAAAGCGGTCTTGTTCTCGCTCTCCTCCTCTCTCTGTCTCATTTGACAAGCAAATTTGCAGACAGTGCCTGAGGATAACAACCTCGTTTGACAGTCAATTAACCGTGAATAGTCAAAGCCAAGGCAGTTTGCATTATATAAATGGAAAATTAGATTATTTTTTTTCTCCTCCCTCCCAAGAAACAGAACTATCTTTAAGACACTGCCGTTAGACTCTTTGGAAAATCAGAAGTTCTAATCACGTTTCCCAGTAGCCCCTCGGAGACATTTAGCAATCAGGCAAAGGTGGTTTCATTTAATTTGTTTCATGTAATTTTTTCAAATATATTATACGTTATATGAGGAGATCATTATCGGCTAGATAATATAAATGTTGCCATAGATGTCATAAAACACTTTTAATGTCTTTCTGACAGATAAAAGGCAATAAGCTATGATCTTTCTAATGGAAGATTTCGCCAAGCAAAAGGCAATTATTTCCGTCTGATATTGTTCAAATGGTGATTGTCACCTTCCTGCCGTTGAGCTGATTGTCTTCCTGAACTGTTATGGCTCCCTACAGAACACATTTTCCCAATGACATTGTGGAGAGAGCTGCTCCATTTTAAGAGTGCGGCGAGAGTATATTCCAGCCCGTATCTTTTATATTTAGATTAATCCTAATATCCTTGCAGGGATGGGCTAGCTCTGCTGCGCAAATTATTTGGCGGCCCTCTTGCTGTAAGTGGCGGACGTAAAGCCCAGATAAAGTGCCGTGCGTTCTTACTTGGATTCTCCCGCCAGTATTCGGGCGCCGACGTTTCTGTCTCTGGGACGAAAAAGCTGCTTTGCTCTTTGTTGTCATCTGAAAGAAAAAACAGCAAACGTGAATGCAT
The DNA here is from genome assembly GCA_019740295.1 of Labeo calbasu. Classification (NCBI taxonomy): domain Eukaryota; kingdom Metazoa; phylum Chordata; class Actinopteri; order Cypriniformes; family Cyprinidae; genus Labeo; species Labeo calbasu. Next base: position 10,795 of record JAHKKF010524063.1, on the reverse strand, counting down.
GCACATTTTTTAATTGGTTTAAATATATAACTATGTTACTACTGTGTTAGAACACATGTTACTACTATGTTATAATATATATTTTGCATTCATTGCTCACCTGAGATGGTGCTTTTGTTTTTGCTCGCATACGCCGGCAGCCCATCGTCTCTGCTCTTGTGAGCCTGCAACCATAAAACACCAGCGATGTCTGATTAGAACTGATTCATAACACCAGGCCAAAGGTTGAACATAGAGCAACAAAATATATCAGTCAGCCAAAAGCACACAATTGATTAGCCTTGAGAATGACAGTGCTGTTATATTTTATATATGATCCTGATGTTTATTCGGCTTTGTCGTGCTACCGAGTTCCTCTAGATAAATCAACGCGCCGTGTGCGCACGCTACGGCTAATTGCTGAAGAATTCCCGTTACGATTCCTGTCGCTCTTCCCGCTCAGTCTGTTAATGTAGCGTCAGAGGGTTAAAGATTAAAAGGGCTAATAGGCAGAAGTGACAAAGGGGAGCAAACATAATGTCGCCATTAAACAAAACACGACTGGGCTTATTAGGAGGGATCAAAGAGCTCTGAATATTTCATTTCTGCTGGGAACGCTGGCTATCAATCTTGTTATGCATATGGACCCTGCCAGCCAATGGCCCGCATTTAAATAATTAGTTAAAGTGCCTGGAGGGAATATTTACATTTCTGTACGCCGCGCTTTCCTCCAGCGAGCCGTGAACGGGGCTGGGGACTTTGAGGATGGTGGGCGGACTGACAGCGAGGCCGGGTTTGTCCTCTGCTGAGGTCTCGACGGGAACCGTCGGGAAGGAAGGTGCTTCTTTGGCCTGATCCCCCGCGCTGCTGTCAGGAAGCCCGCGCATGTGCAGGCCGCAAGGCTGCGGGGGCGTCTGCGGTGCACGGCTGGCAAAATCCTCCTGCTCCTCGTCCTGCTTCGTCTCCACGTCCACTTCCTGCTCCTCGTCGCTTTCGCCGCTGTCGCTCTGGTAGCTGCAGCTGGTGCCAGGAGAGAGGTGCCTCTCTGGACCAAAGTCCTCCAGGCTGCCGTGGAGCTTGGCGATGCTTTCCGTGTCTTTGACCACCGGGCGGAAGGCGGAGTGGTAACTGGCCTTGCGGGCTTGCAGCGAGGGAGCATCTAGCAGCTTTAGCCAGCCTTCTGGGGCGGGTCGTAGGTCCGAGGTCACGGGTGGGCAGTCGCTCTCAAAGAGTCCGGACCTTGGATTCGTTTCCAAGCCTGAACCGGCATCGCCCTGTTCAGACAAATCCAAAAAGGCTTGTCTGAGGGATGGGCTCTCTGTGAGGGAAGAAAGGGCATTCGGTTGGGGTTGGAGGTAAGTGGGCACTGGAATACCCCCAGTTGCCCTCGGAGGCCAGAACATGCAAAAGGGCGGGTAAAAAGCGTCCTTGCGGCCGGGCCAAAGAAGCCCTGAGAGGCCGCTGTTTTTCTGTCCGTTGGTTGCCTCACTGTCGTCTTTCTTTTGCGGGCACAGCCCGAAGGCTGGGAAGGTGTAGGGGCTGGGGAATAGTGACGTCGTTGGGAACTTCTGCAACATCCCAAAACCTTTGCTCGGGACTGGAATGACCGGGTAACTGCGTGGGGCCTTTCGAGGTGAGAGGCTGTTGCCGTCCAACTCATCGTCGTCCTCATACCGGCCTCTCTTCTGGGCCAGCTCCGGAGAAATCATATGGGGCAGAACTGAGTTCACGGCTTTCACGGCGCCCATGGACGAGCAGTTAGAGGATGGAAGCGCCCTCTTGCGACTTCCTCCGTTGAACATGGCTTTTACGTCCTCCCACGCAAACATCAGGTCCTCCGGCGGCGTTTTGTCTGACAGTTTAAGGTGCCGACGCCAGGAGTTGAAGTTGGCGGCGTCTGGCTGCGTGTACTTGGCCTCGGGTGTGCGGTGCGAGTGGAAGATGAATTTGTTAGGGGAGAAGTACATATTACAGTAGGAGCACTTGATGCATTTGGCCCGGGAGCTGTTGTAGCGCGCCGGGATGAAACTTCCCCGGCAGCCCCAAGCGCATTCATGCATCACGTCGAACGCGAAGTTGTCTGGCAGCTTGGGTGGAGAATTCTCACCCAGGAAGGACTTGCAAAGTCGCTCCGCTTCCCGTTTGGTGATCATGCCGCAGCGGCGGGAGGAAATGGGCATGGCGCCAGCCCGCCGGAGGATCTCGAGCTGGACCGGGGTGCACTGCACGCAGGTGATGCCAAGAGCCACTCTGCGATTGTGGATCTCGTTGTAGCTGTAGTTCTTTAGCAGGGTGTTGGATATCTGAGCCAGGCATAAACGCTCTTGATTGTCAATCACCAGCGAGACAATAGGCACCCCGTAGAGGATGACCTGCCCAACTTGGTTGGGCTTAAGGGAGGATCTTGGAGGCGTGAGCGGCTCCTGCTGAAATGAACTCGGTGGGGTGGCCATCACAATGTTGTTTGGTCCAGGCAGAAGACTCTTTTCCATTCCTCAGAGACCACTGAATGGAGATGTTTGTCTGTAAACACATTTTAAAAGGTTAATTTAGCAATAAAAATGTGAAGGAATCAAAGAGAAAATATGCATTAATTCATTTATGCACAGTACACTCTTAAAAATAAACGTTCAAAAAGGCTGTTTTTGCAGTGATGCATAGTGATGCCCAAAGAACCTTTCAGTGAACAGTTCCTAAAAACAACCATTTTGAACCATTTTAAAATTCTAAAGAACATTTTTCGACTATAAAGAACCTTTTCTGCATTTGAAAGATTCCATGAATGGAATCTTCACAGAATCGTTGATGCCAATAAAGAACCTCTATTTTATGTATATTACTCTGATAAAAGTTATTACAAGATGTGGCATAGTTTATTAAATAGAAACCAGAATTTTATTTCACTGTACCAAAAAAAAACAACAACTGAGAATTAACCAACGTGCATAATTAATGCAAAGCTTAATGCAAAACGTATTTTTTGTAGATCAGAATATGATGCGAATAAATAAAAACGAGAAAAAGGTGACGATGTTTAAATAAAAACGCTCTCCCTCTACAGAAGGAGAGAAAATGAAGATGCTGATGTGATCGCTAATGAAAGATAACGAATTTATATGTACTTTAAAAAAAAAAGGAGAAGAAGAAGAACTAAATCAGCGTACCAGCAAAATGCAGTGATTCATTTTATTCCTTAAAGACCCTGGAAAGCTTTTTGTCTCTGTGTAAAATTGCATAAAGAAAATGTAATGCTTTTAATACTGTGCAGTTATTGTACAATATTTCTGATCGCTTTAATAACATTTGGGTGGAATAAAATATAGCGAAATTTGCTGACGGTTTAAGCAGATTTTCCTGTAGAATGTTCTGTCGGCCTCACCGATCTCTTCCGACTTTGTCATAGAGAATACAAAACGTCGCTTTTTAGGTTAAGGTAATGTATAATATAATAGGATAATATTAGGCTAATAATAATAATAATAATAATAATTTTCATTTCATTAAAAAATGCAAATGTTTCTCCACAATTTAACTTTTTACTCCCAGAACAAAAGTCACTTTAAAAGCCTAAACCTAGACAAAAACACATAATTTTTAGACGGACTCGGAGATGATAAAAAGTTCGTATTTTCTTACCTCCGCGCTCTGCCGGAGATGTCCAAACGCAACAGAATTCAAATCATGTCGCAGCCTATTCCACATACGAAATTAGAAATTCGCTTTCTTAGACGGTCAACGAGAGCACGAACTTTATAAATACAAGCACGATAAATGGTCAGTATCACGACAGGCTTCTTTATCGAGTCCGGTATCAGTAGTAACAGTAGTGAACGCGCGAATAAGCGCGCGTCTCACACACTGGCTCTTATTGCCGGAGCGCGTTGTGAGTGATTGGCGTGGCTCTGCCCCTCTGAAGAGCCAATGACGTTTCACTAACTGCCACTCAAACACACTAAAGAGAAGCTCCGACAGGAGCCGCAGGGTGATGCCGCGCAGCGCCGAGCGCCTGGAGTTCAAATCTGAATTAGGCGGAAAAAAAACACCCGAGAACCAGCCGTGTGCAATCGGTATAACAGCATGGGGAACAAGAGAAATTGTTTCATAAATAAATTGTGTTTCTTTAAAATATCAGACCATAACGCGCTGAAAGTATGTAGAATAAACCAAAACATTTTCGCACACTATTTAAAATATGGATTACTCGCACGTTATTTGTATAGGTTTTATTTTAAGACCCGAAACTAACGAAGCTAATTTTAAATGTATTATACTAATAGGATGATGTAAAATAATAATGAACAAATTAATGTTTTTAATTGTTTATTTGTTTCGAATGTAACAATAACTGTTTGATTTCTCCGCTTTAAGCATCCAATCACATTTTTAAACTCCATAAACTAGCCCGATTTTGTAATCATATCTTTTTAAGTGTAAAGAGCAGTCAGGTAGTTTTTATTAATGCGTTATCATTTCGTTTTGAACATCTGCATCGCCACACACTGTCAAACTGTCAAGCCATATTGAGCCAATTTCCACGCGTTCATAAATCAAGCGAAAGGGGACAAATGTCGGCATGTCATTTTTTCATCATTATGAGGGTAATACATGGGCTGTACGTACTGAATCGACCACAACTGAGAATAAAACTAATCGCTTGATGCCGATGACACGTTGTCCGACAAACTGTCTCATCAATAACATTTCTATAATAGCAGGTGCACTATTGATCCGAATATGAAAAATTACTATTATGTTAAAAATGGCATCATATATATATATATATATATATATTTTAGTAGTAGTAGGCTGGAGTCGAAACAAAGACTCAGATAAATGTTTTTAAATGTCGGCTTTTAAAGATTCTGATGACATTGCAACGTAATTATAGTAGGAATATTGGGCTTAATTGTGACGTTTTCATTTTGCCGCGATAATAGAATTAATACAAAAGGTCAAGTGTTTTGAAAAGCCAAGTCAAATTGACAGGAAAGAGAGGGTCCCATCTGCAGCCCCCTAAACCTCATTTAGATCCCATCCCGCTGGCTTTTGTCTCCCAATAGCCAAAGAGCACCTCATACGACCCCTCATCCCATTACAGGAATATGAAAAAATATGATATGGTAGATACACTTCAAATTAATTGTTCACAATGTAGAATAAAGCTCATAAAGCTTTAAAATTTTAATAAACATTACCTCACATATGCTTCAATAGTTGTAACATTAAAATGCCTTAACTTTGGTATTTGTATATGTGGATTTACATCAGCTATAGCTGTGTAGTTTATGTTTATGTCTTATTAGCAGTAAAAAACTACTGAAGGTTTATGTTTATTAGACCTCTGCTGATGATGACGACTATTAACATGTTAACACGTAGGCCTTAAATCATGCTTCATGTCTGCTTGATGCATTGAACTTCATCTATATGTATGTTAACCCTACTGTGAAATTAATCATGCGTTTAAAAAATTACTTGTGTGACCTGTCAGGGTCAATACAGAAGGGAAAAAAGGGGGAACTTAATAGCTACAACAATAGGACATTACACGCCAAATCCATCATCTAACCAAATATACCTCAGGCTAACTGTTGTGTTTCAAAACAAATGAAACGTCTTCACTTTCTAAAGCAGGTTTACTTCAATGAATCCGGCTGTAAAGACTCCTCTCTGACCTATAATTGTCACGAACAGAAAGTCCCATAGTACACTGCGGTCTAAATAGGCCTAAGTACACTGTCCTACATTATAATCCTTATTTAATGCTGGAGGTCTATCAGAAAATTGCAAGACTAAATGCCGCTTCATCTGGGAAGACTTATCAAGCAATATCATTTAAATACAATCTCAAAAAGCATTTGCAGATGTTTCGTCCTTGATTGTTTAGTCTTGATTGCATGAAATGCATGAAATTGTTGCTTGCATATAGTTCAATATGCTGACTTCCAGTAGTCTATAATGGACAGCGTATATATTATTACTGTAAGGTAATCAGACTCCATGCATCTTTTGATTGAACAGTGATACAGAAGACAGTATCAGACAGGTAAATAGGGATAGAAGTCGATACAGTGTGGTGCCACCCATAGACTTTATGGAATTATGAAATATGTATGATTTAATTAAATTGCAATAATCAGGAAACAAGGAATCACAGAATAATGCTGTTTATGTTAAATAAGATTCATTCTCATGCAATTAATGAAGACAGTGTGAGATGCAAATGAATTTTTCATACATTTAAATGCTCCTTTAAAATAAATAAAATATTTTTTGCTTAAATATCTGAGAGATTTTGTGTCAGTGTATGTTGGTGCACATACCTTTTCCAAAGCTCAGGAGAATGGTGTTTTCTGTTTTCAGCTCACCTTCTGCAACATCAGTCAATCCCTGAAACGGTCAAAAACATATTTTAGCCTCGAACAGTCATAAATTACAGATTTTTTAGTGTCCTTCACGCCTCACAAGAGCTTGATTGATAGCTTCATTCGTGTTCATGAAATTATAATAATCTTTTGTAACACTAGTGACCTTCTTGACGAAAAAAATAAATAAATACAATATTATTTACGACTATTTCTGCTTGTGAGATTAAAACAATGAACTATATTATAATAGTTTTTTTTTCTGCCTTAAGCTCCTCCCATTTTTTGAATATCAGAGGATGTAGGTAAAATATACGGGCCTAATTAAAAATAATAATAATTATAACAACCTGCCATCACAGTGTTTTCAAAGAAGTTTTGTCTTTAATAAGACATTTTCGTTTTAAAAACTGGTCCGACAAATAAATGCACGACAAAACAAGATAGCTGGTTTTATATAAACCTGCTGATATTATTGTATAGCATAAAATCAGTTGAACAGCAACAAATTGTCTACTAAAAATGTAAACATTAATAATTAGTTGGCGTTTTAAATAAGTGAAATCAAAGTGATTCAAAAGTTTTAATCTTTAGTCATCGTTGCACTTTTTTCGTTCACTTTATATAGAATTAACATGACGGAGATTGATCTGAAAAACCGAAATCCGAAAAATCCGCGTAGAAACGACGGAAATTATTGTGACAGTTACAGACGATATTTAAACATTTTAATGAAAACATTTTTAGAATGTAATTTGTTACAAAACGATAAACATTCTTGAACTTTCAAACAAACACGTGAGACGAAAAGTTCGTACCAAATCTTGTTTTACATGCTTTTTAAACTATTTTGGACATTATTTTGTCTGATATTTACAAATGTTTTCAAGCATGAATAAATACCCAGAAGATATAAAATATGAAATACTAACAGATTTGATCACAATCCACAACTGACGTTGTTGTACGTTTTTTTCATATAACTAACAAGTAAGAAATTAAACGTAGGCTTTTATAAAACACAAACGCGACTATCCAGTCGTTAAAGGCACTATTTGACATCTGACACAATTTTGAAAACTTTAAAAACGCATTCAAAAAGCTGAGGCTCTTACCTCACACGGACCACGCGATAGCGGCGTGTCTCGCTGCTCCCCCAGATCACGCGTCGCGCGTTTCTTGCCTTTTGTAAGATATTCCAAGTACAAGCTTTAGAGATGCAGCTCTGTGGCTGACAGTGGACTGATGCTGTCGTGCTCTTTTGAATCACTCTGAGTCAACCGCGCGAAGCATGAAAGCAAATATAAAGACATCTGCTGTGCATTGCTCTCCTGCTCTGGAGACGCGCTTGAGAAATGTGCTCATTGCAGCCGGTGCTGTCATTGAACTTCACATCCCAAAGAATCTCAAAGAGGTGGGGCTCTTTACAGGATGAGAACATGGATAATGGCATATCATGTTTGAGCTTTCCTGTATGAAAGTTGTGAAAGAAAGTATCTCTTTTTTACACATTGGTGACTGAATCTTGATAACGATAATCTGAAAATGTATGCCATTAACAGCGAGATCTGAAAACTTTATTTCTTTGCCATGAAGAATACTTCATAGAAAATAAAAAAGGCATTAATCATTTTTGCACACTCTTGTGAATTATACATCTTTATGGACATATATTTGAAAGTGAGTTTGTCATACACAATATGCAGAGCGGGGCTAGTTGTCACACTTTCTGAAGATAAGCTGTGTTAAAGTTAAATTCTGTATAGACACAAACTCTAAAATCTAAGGGAAAAATACTATATTGAAAATTTTCACTGTTGTTTGCAAAGAAAATTACAATGTATTCAGCATACACTGATCTTTTGCTCTGAAACACTATATGGGGTAAGTTGTCACACTGCATTCTGTCCTTAAATGTCCAAAAATATGAATCTTGCAAACATCTAAAATGCATCTTATGAATTTATAAGGCAGAAAGGACCAAATTCAGCACAGTTATTCTAATTTACAGTTTAAAACCTAATGTCTAAAACCAGCATCTTTTAGAGAAAAAGACAAAAATACTTCCATAACAGATATGAATGATAATTAAAGTTGTTCCAATGGTTCAAACAGGTCAGCTGCAGGTCAGCTTCCTTCACTGGGTTATTAATTAGTGTCAGTTTGCTTAGCAAAGCAGAGTAAGATACACCAATGACTGTAATTTACACTGTCTGGTGAGCCTTAGCTCCTGTATCCCATTATTAAATGAATAAAGTACATACTCAAATTTAACTCAGTTCTTCTAAAGTGAGACTATTTAATTAAACAAGACAGAGAAGAGCTGCTGTGTTTAACTTCTATACTTAATTTTATTGAGTATAATTACACTGTATAAAGTTAGAATGTGCATTTGTTACATTTATGATGTATTTCCAACCACACGTGTAAAGAATCATTTTTTTTTTTTTTGGCTGCCACATCTTAAATATGTTTTATGTATCAACAATATGGATTATAAATTACGTTATAGACATTCATTGATAATGTTATAGATCAGGTTATATTCTAGATGTCGATTGCTATATAGAGGGTATAGATGCAAATCTTGTAGATACAGCTTTAAATCATCTACAACATTATTATGGTTTAAAGCTTTTAAATACATAATACATTTTCACCAATTCTGATCTATGTAAAAACTGTTTAATTCAGGGGGGGAAAGTCATTTAACTTAAAAAAATATATAAAATATTCTTCATATGGCAACATTAACTGATATTAACTTAAAATATATATAATTTTACTGAATCAAGTTAAACACTAAAGCTAAGTCAGTTTAAGTAGAAAGAACTTAAGGTAACAACTGCATATAGTCAGTCCTTCCTGTCTTTATCATTACCTTATTTTGCATTTGTTTTAAAAAATGATTATGATTGTGATTATTATTAGACTTTATAACTCTAAATCAATTTTTGTCTTCTAAATCCATCTTATAAGACATCTATATATATATATTTTGTGTTTAATCATATTGTGCGTTGGATTGTCGTCAGTGAACGCTGTTCGGACAGTGAGAGGATGCAAAGGTCATGAAAGTGGCATAGGGTGAATCAGTTAAGCAAAACCTCCTAACCTCCACTTCCTTAATTACTATGCCGGTTGAGAGCCAGGCCTTTTATTGCCTTCATCATTAGCTCTTTCCAGCAGTCTAAGACAGGCTTCCTTTAAGGACCTCATTGACTCATTGATCAGCTGGCATCACTCTCCGCCGGCCTGCAGCATGTGAATGGGCCAGATCCCGGCCTGTCTCTCTCTGACTCGTTAAGTGCTCTTTTTTCTCTTCCTCTCACCACTGACTTGTAAAGAGCTTTTAATGCGGCTATTAGTGGAAGTGAACAGGAAGCGTGTTGAAAACACGGCCCTTCATTATTTATGAGGAGGTTTAATCTGTTGCTTAATCACCATTGTTTGGCCAAAGCAAGTTTGGCGTTAGTTGAGTAATCTGAGCAAAGATGAGGCTGAGGAGACAGGACGTCCAGGAATCGATTGGTCCTGGCGTGAATTAGCATATTGACATAGTATTGTTTGGCTGAATGTTAATTTTGATAATTTGAGGATTGTTATATTTTCAAAACTAACACCAGAATTATTTTCCTTTTTTTTCTTAAAAATTTACCTATAAAGCAGCACTTTAATGGGTGCAAACTCAAAAAAAAAAAAAAAAGAAATTAGCAATTTTCATCAGTGTATTAGAATAATTTCTGAACTATAAAGTGATACTGAAGACTGGAGTAATGATGCTGAAAATTCAGCTTCGATCACAGGAATAAATTACTTGTTAACATATATTCAAATAGATCACAGTTGTTTCAAATTGTAATAATATTTCACATTTTTTCACAGTTTTTACTATATTTTTATTACATTCAGCCTTGGTGAGCATAATCTTTCCAGCCTCAAACGTTCAAATGGTTGTGTATACTGATATTACTTAGTGATATTATTTGGAAAAAATGTCTTGCGTCAGAATGCCTTTGCTCTTTTGAGTCGTATTAATTGTGTAATCCTCTAATCCAGTTTTAATCCAGGGAAACATATAGTGGCAAATATGGAAGAGCAGAGATTAGATGACAGCTCATTGTTCACTGAGAATAACAAATCAAATACTTTGAAGAGAGAAAACAAGTTGTTTTTCACAAAAGGAATATGTTGTAACTGCCTCTCTCACTGGTTCCCATCCCATCATATTTGGAAAGCCAATGACTGAAAGTAAGAAAGAAAGAAAGAAAGAAAGAAAGAAAGAAAGAAAGAAAGAAAGAAAAGCATTCACAATCATGGTGATACATTGAGCTAATTGTTTTGATACAAACAGTAATAGTGACCTTAAAAATAAAAAAAGGACGAGCTGACTGACAGACAGACAGACAGACAGATAGATAGATAGATAGATAGATAGATAGATAGATAGA
>JAHKKF010524061.1:1981-17377 GCA_019740295.1 Labeo calbasu | reverse complement strand
AGTGTCATTAATGAACATTGCAAGTACATAACCTGTCCTGAAGATGGCACCATCTTCACATTGATAAACAATAGTTAATGAAAACTGGTCAATGTTATGTTGTAAAATGTTGTAAAAATGATTTGATTGAATTGATTAATTCACATTTTATTCTCTTTTAATATATATATTTCTTTTTTTAGTGCTTTATGTTTATATGTATGTGTGTATGTACACTGCCAATCAAAAGTTTGGGATCAGTAAGATTTGTAATGTTTTTTTTGTTTTTTTTTGATGTTTTTATGGTCATCAGGGCTGCATTTATTTGATCAAAAATACAGAAAAAACAGTAATATTGTGAAATAATATTGCAATTTAAAATAATGGTTTTCCATTTTAATATATTTTAAAATGTATTCCTGTTATTTTCAACATCATTACTTAGTGTCACATGATCCTTCAGAAATAATTTTTTGTTGATTTATTAGAATATTAATAATAATATTAGCATATTAGAATGATTTCTGAAGGATCATGTGACACTGGAGTAATGATGCTGAAAATTCAGCTTTGCATCACAGGAATAAATTATATTTTAAAGTATATTAAAAAGAGTTATTTTAAATCGTACAATATTTCACAGTATTACAGTTTTTTTTTCTTATTTTTGATCAAATAAACACAGCCTTGGTGAGCACATAAGACTTCTTTAAAAAACTATAAAAATCTTACTAATCTCAAACTTTTAAACAGCTATCTATGTATGTATGTATTTTATTTTTACATATGGTTTTCCATTTCTGTTATAGACATGCCTTCAAAGACGGCAACAGGCACCATTGCCATCCAGGTAGAGGATTTTAATGACCACTGCCCAACTGTGACAAGCAAAGTCAAGACACTTTGTACTGACAAGGATGCCGTCTTAGTCACTGCAGTGGATGAGGATGCATCACCCAATGGAGCTCCATTCGCCTTCAGTGTTGTCCCAGAAAAAACTACGGGGAAATGGACAGTTGAGTATTTAAACGGTATGTGTGTCTGTTGGGAACACAATGGCCCACACGGCCAACCATAAAAGCTTGTTGACCCACAACAATACTTCATTAATACTGCTGCAGTACCTCTGTATGTCACTGGGTGGCTGTTAGCCACATGTTATAAACTGTTGTAAGAAGTCAAAAATATAAAGCACTAGTGAGAGATCTGTTAATCAGGATGTTACTACTACCTGTGGTTGAGATCTTCTGTTCTTCTTCTTGTCAGAAACCACTGCCATCTTCAGAACACATGAAAAGCTGTGGCCGGGAGAATACGAGCTGACGGTGGACGTCAAGGACCAGCAGGGATTGTCATGTCCAGAACCTCAGAAAATTCAGGTGGATGTGTGCACCTGTACCGACCAGGGGGCTTGTGCCCGAACAGCAGATGGAGTAACAGGAGTGCTAAAGAAGAGATCCAAGTTTGGACCTGCTGGAATCGGTCTGCTGTTTCTTGGGCTCCTTTCATTATTGCGTAAGTTCATTTAGTTCACACCAGTGTCTTAACTAAGCATCTATCCTAAGTACAAAAAAAACCCCCACTAAGTTAAACAACCTTTGACTAGCAGGTGTAAACAGCTAACGTGTGGCAAAAGCTTGAGTTTAGCTTATCTATTAAGCAGAATACCAGACAGATTATGATTGATAGTTATTATTATCTGAAAATAATTGTTGGATTTCTCCTCTGTTACAGTCATCCCACTCCTGTTGCTGCTGTGTCAGTGTGGAGCTGCTGGAATGGCGGGAGCTTTCAAAGAAGTGCCCTTTGACACTAAAGAGCATCTCATCTCCTACCATACCGAGGGTCAGGGAGAGGACCGGGTAAGATCTTGCCCTTCTGATTGATTTGCAATGTATGCTACCTGAAACAAAATCTGATTAAGATGTTAACGAAACAAACCGTTTTGTCTCTGATAGGATGTTCCAGTTCCAGTTCCAGTTCCAGTTCCAGGTCCAGGTCCAGCTGATTTTAGGGACGGTTTTTCGTCGAGAGACGTGAGTGGTATGCGTATCGACAGAACAGGAGGAACAGGAGTAGCAGGCTTAATGGACTCCTCATCCATGAGGGGTGTCCGTGGCTACAATGATATGGAAATGTCTTACGTAGATTCAATAAGGAGAAGTGACACTTTTAGGAGTAGAGAAATGGCTGGAGATTTTGACGGAATGGCCGTGTCTGATATGTTCCTGGGCGAATACTATTCACAGGTTAGTATAGACCTACAGGATAGTATGTGTATATAACGTTGTGTTATATAACGTAAATTTAATGTGTTTATTTAGTGTAATTAGCTTTCTTTCTATCTATCTATCTATCTGTCTATCTATCTGTTTGTCTATCTGTCTGTCTGTCTATCTGTCATTCTATCTATCTATAGTTCAATCTATCTATCACCTACCTATCTATCTATCTATCTATCTATCTATATATCTGTCTATCTGTCGTTCTATCTATCTATATCTATCTATCTATCTGTCTGTCTATCTGTCGTTCTATCTATCTATCTATCTATCTATCTATCTATCTATCTTTCTGTCGTTCTATCTATCTTTCTATCTATCTGTGTTTGTCTGTTTATCTATCTATCTATCTATCTATCTATCTATCTATCTGTCTATCTATCTGTCTGTGTTTTTCTGTCTGTCTATCTATCATCTGTCTGTCTGTCTGTTTATCTATCTATCTATCTATCTATCTATCTATCTATCTATCTATCTATCTATCTATCTGTCTGTGTTTTTCTGTCTGTCTATCTATCATCTGTGTCTGTCAGTCTGTCTGTTTATCTATCTATCTATCTATCTATTTATCTATCTATCTATCTATCTATCTATCTATCTATCTATCTATCTATCTATCTATCTATCTATCTATCGGTCTGTCTATTTATCGGTCTATCATCTGTCTGTCTGTCTATCTATCTATCTGTCGTTCTATCGTCCTATCTATCTATCTATCTATCTATCTATCTATCTATCTATCTATCTATCTATCTATCTATCTATCTATCGTTTTATTTATCATTCTATAGTTCGTTCTATCTATCGTTCTATCATCTGTCGTTCTATCATGTTTATCTATCATTTATCTATCTATCTATCTGTCGTTTATCATTCTCTATAATATTCTCTTATGTTCTATTTTTATTGTTATATCTGTTGATCAATTTTACATTTTTATCTATTCTATCATTTCATCATTCTATCTATTGTTTAAATATTCAATTTATCACTCATACTATTATTACACTGCTGTTTTGTTTTATCTCTGTGTATGATGTGTATATGTATTGCTCTGTTTGTGTTACAGAAAAGCCGTGCAATGGAGGATGGATTTGCTAAGAATGAACCTATGGTGTACGACTATGAAGGGAAGGGCTCTCCTGTGGGCTCTGTGGGCTGCTGCAGCATCCTCGAAGATAACAATGACCTAGAGTTTCTCAATGACCTCGGGCCCAAGTTCACTACTCTTGCTGACATATGTGGAGGTAGAAAGCCTGAGGTCCCAGCCCCAGCCCCAGCACCAGCCCCAGCCCCAATCCCCGCTCCTCTTCCTCCCCCTCCCAGACCCATTGTGAACCGTACCGACATGGTGTCTTCATCAACCAACGTTATCAATTCTGGGAATATTGTCACTAGCAGAGCTGTAACTTCAAACCCGGTGAATATAGCTTCTAACACGGCTACAACATCAACTCGTGTGGAGAACGTCCTCGTCACAGACAGCCGGCCTACAGTGATTGCGAATGTCCAACCAGCTCCAACACTCCTGATGCAACCGCAACCAATGTATTACATGGTCGAGCCCCAACCCAGCACAGTACTCCTCACCGAAAGGCCCGCCATGGGACAGAACATGTACGTGCTGAATAGCGGCCCAGTAGCCGAGGGGGTTGTAGTCCAGGGTGCCAACTTAGCGACGAATACCCTGACCCGCGGCGAGAGAATGGTGCTTGTGGACAGGGGTGCACCTGCTCAGGCTGGGCTGCTGCACACAAGTAACCTGTCTGGATCACAAGTGCTCCTTGTGGATGGGGGAGCCACAAGTGGTCAAGTCCTTCAGGGGACGCTTCAGAGAGGGGTTGCTGGATCTCAGGGCCTGATGGTCGTGGAAGGACAGGGGGGTCAAGTGATTCAGGGGTCCCTCAAAAAGGGTGTTTCCACTGGTGGATCTCAAAATGTCCTTTATATGGAGAGCAAAGGGCCATCAGGTGTGGGCCAGGGGGGTCTTCAAAAGGGGATGACGTCCACCGCAGCGTCATTTGGTAGTGTCGGATTAGGCGGGGGATCTCTCCAGATTAACCAAAACCCATCGTCACATAAAATCATCCATGAGAGAAAGGTTGTGACGTCACAAAATATCAAGTAACAATGCAACAGTCATACAGTACTTGCACAGTCGTGAAAGTGTTAGAGGGTTTAGAAAGCCATCAATCAAGTCTTCAGAGCTCATACATGCAAATCATTAGAGTTTCATGTTAGGGCATAGAAAATATGCAAATTATTGCTTGAAAAACTGGTTTTGTAATGCCTTTGAGTTTACTTCTCTGTATCTGTACAAAGCACTATGCCTGATTTTCTGTTCCTTTCCTTTCATTTTGCCTGTAGATTATATGTCACTGTATGTATGCATTCAGTGTGTGCTCTAAAGACTGTTGTTTGTAGAAAATATGCACAAGCTCTGGTAGTCCTGAGGCCATTCCTGTGCAGTTTATGCAAATCAAAGCTATTTTAGTAAAACGGAGATATATGAGAACATAAACACAGCCAGAATTCGAATCAAGTTGAGTCAAGTTGCCTCAAAAGGCTGAAGAAGGACAGATATTTTTTTTATTTTTTATTTTTTTTTTTTAGAAAGGTACAATGCTGTATAGACAATTTCACTTTTGACGATGTATATTTTGGCTATCCGTTTATATGCTTCACTAACCAGCAATGGCATTTTTACAGTATTTTTAATTCCTCTTCTTAAATACTGTTTGTAAACAAGTAGGAAGTCTGATTAGTAAATCTGTTTAAAAGTTTTCTTTGCAGTGCAGTTAAAATGAAAAGACTTAAACCCACATTCCAAGCAGTAATGATGAAAGGAATATTATGTAGTAAAAAAAAAAAAAAAAGAAGAAAAAAAACTTTTTTGTTTGTTTTTTCTAAAATGCTTGTATTTAAGAATACCGTAGCTCAAGCACATTCCCTTTGTGTAATACTTGTGTAGGAATTTGCTAAATGCAAAAAAAAAAAACAATTCAAATACTACAGTTGTGGTGCTGGGATTTTTCTATTCACAGCTCTGGTTTGGTACAAAAAATTGTTTATTTTTTAGACATTTGTTGAATGGGTGGGCAGTGGTTTCCAGCTTTCCCAGAAATTGACTTATTAGCTACATGGTGGGAAAGTGTGTTACTGGTTACTTTTTAAGTGTGTTTCTGGTAACTTTTTTATTTTTTCAGGGGTCACTTAAATATATTGTAAAGCAGCTTAAGGCTGTTTAGAACTTATTTTTAATGCTGATTTTATAAATGTTTCATATGTTTCACTATGGAACTGATTTCCAAAAGACAATAAAATCATTTTAACGTGATCCAGTGTAAAGCTGTATCTGTCTGTGGGCAAGTGTCAACAAAAACTGGAATCTGTGTAATTCAAGATAGTCCAGTCACTCCCCTAGCAACTGTATTTTTTTTTTTTTTTTTTTTTTTTTTTTACTTAGAGAAAGACACTGGCTAGAACAACCAACGGCGCTTTGGAGTTCTTAAGTAATGAAGTGTGGGACACTGGTTATGACTTGCAGGTCGCTGAATCAAAGCTACCAATTTGCGACACTTTTTCGCCAAATACACAACTATTAGATATCTTTAAGATGTTTATGATTTAGAATGTATGTAAAAGTGATATTTTACAGATGTCTGTCAGATGTTTGTACACAGCAGATGCATTCCAGATCAAGTGATCTTTATCAGACATCTTGCAGATGTGCGTGTGCTATTTGGGCCACTTGAATATCCTGTTTACTAAATTTTAAATTATGGGTGCCACTTCCAGGAATTGCCACTCAAAATAACTGAAATAAATCTTATCAAATCACAAGTTTGTGCTACAAATAATCCTTATTCATCAGTTTGAGGGAATGAGCTGTACATTTTCTGCCATGCTTAATTTTTAACATCAGGAAAATATAAGCTCTGTCCTAAAGCGCACCCTAAAGCCTCGCGATCTTACCCCGAGTCCGCACTTTCATGCGACGTAATGCCGCTTGACTGTCGGGTAGAAGAAGTCTGCTGCGAAGCTCGCCGCAGTGCGGGCTCGGCAGAAGTACAGATTGAGGGTGCATAACAGCCACAAAGGGAATGCTCGCAAGCGTCCTTCTGAATGCTAAAATGATGAATGAGACAACCTATGGCGAAACATTTCAGGATTATTCTCCATATAATGGACTGATATGATGCCCTGATTTTGAACTTACAAAATGTAGTTTAAATGCGGCTTCAAATGATCCCAAATGCGGTTGTAAATGATCCCAGCCAAGGAGGTAGGGTCTTATCTTTATTTTCATAAAAATAATACAATTTATATACTTTTTAATGTCAAACACTCGTCTTGTCTCACTCTGCCTGAACTGTTTTTTCGACATACCATGTCTGGTTCATGACAGTTAGGGTATGTCGAAAAATTCCCATCTCATGTTCTCCCTCAACTTCAAAATCGCCCTATATCGCTGTTTTACCTTTTTTGTTGAGGGTGTTTGATCTTCTTTGCATGTTCACTTTGCAAAGACTGGGTCGGTGCTTCTGCAGCGATGTAGAATGATTTTGAAATGATTTTTAAAGTTGAGGGAGAAAATACGATTTAGGTTTTTAGACATACCCTAACTGTCTTTAGCCAGAATACACAGAGTTCAGGGAGAACAAGACATTTAGAGCATTTGAAATTAAAAAAGTATTTAAATTTAACAAAAAAAAACATAATTTCTTTACGGCTAAAGAAAAAAGACATGAACATCTTGGATGGCAAGGGGGTGAGTACATTATTTGTACATTTTTGTTCTGGAAGTGGACTTCTCCTTAAACGGGCATGCGGCGGCCATTGTAAGTCCGTAAGACCGCAAGTGCACATGAAGTGTTCCTTTTGGGACAGGGCCATAGAGGGGCATACACGACGTCACCATCGGGGTTGTGGCTAGAAGGGATACAGCTCCGACCAGAAACTAACAATGAAATGAATTGTTCTACCTCTTATATTGGGTTTTTTTAACGTCTACACCTACTCCAACCCTAAATTTAGCCCTTACTATAATACAAAAACAGTATTATTGTTGTGTGACAAAAATAATGTTAGATTGATGTGTCCAGTAGCTAGAGCTGTATTCCTTCCAGCCATAACCCCATCAGTTGGAGTGGCTGCGGCTCCGCCCACTGAGTTGCAAAAAGACTGAGTGGCTGCATTGTTTTTCAGTGCGAATGCTGCAACAGAGCTAAATCGAGAAAGAGCTTTGCGACTGACTGTACAAAGAGATTTAAGAAGAAATCTGAGGCATATTTTTAGACTGCCGAAAGCTACAGAGAAGAGAAGCAAACTGATCGCTGCAATTCACAGAAACAAATGGACTCCAGACAGCAAAATACGGATTTGAAGTTAATATGTTATATTATATGTTGAATTTTGCAGTAAAAATCATACCCTATATATTATATTGACAGCTCATCAATTAAATATTTACTATCTTAAATTCTGCATAACTAGATGTTTTTAAATAAGTACTGACAAAACTATACACATTTTTGGGCTGGACGTTATGACGATAAATAAAACATTGATATAATTAATCACCCAGACTAGCCCCGGTCAAATAAAGCCAGACTCACACTACAGGATTTAAAAAATCCTAACCAATTATGAAATCTGGTTGCAGCGCACACATAAGGAGAATCTTTGCAGATTATCTTCCCTGAAATCTTAAACATGCACACACTACAAGATTTGAAAACTGTGGCACATCACACGCTACAAGATATTATTAAGATGATTATGACTGGAGGGAGCGCCTCACATGATCTTACGCAACAGATTGTCATTTCAGCAACTAATGATTACATATGTTAGCTAGTTAGCAGCTTTATGCACTCACCCGGTATGTTCAAAACTGAGACGATTTCACTCCAGAGCTTTCCTTACTCCATGTGGTTGTGGTATGTTTTCAGCATATTATTCAGACAGTGTTACTACAAAAACATAAGAAGCAGTTTCCTCTATCTCCACTATCCAATGGACCGTACAGCAGTTCTGTTTGCGGTGGCACACTGGCTGTTGTGAAAGTACTGATGTAAGCATAGCCGTGATCATCCCGATTTAAAATCCTGAATATCAAACATGTTTGATATGATCAGGGCACCCTGATTTGTGCGAGAGCAGATCGGGAGGTGCAAGATTCAATCTGTGAACGTGTCACATTACCAGATAATCCGCTCCGAATATCGGGACCGATCGAGGTGCTCGACAAGATTTTTGCTCTGATTCTCAGGAGGGCAAAATCGGGGCAAATTCGGGCTAAAAATCCTGTAGTGTGAGCCTGGCTTAAGCCGTCATATGCGAACACTCGGTCAAGCCAGCCGCCGCCTGCCAGGATGTGAATGCTTGTCTATTTTTGGAATTACGGTAGGAATGCGTGGTGCAGCCAAAAAACTGAGAAAGATGCTTTTTGAAAGGTTCATGTATCACAACAACACCTTAATTCCACAAACAGACGTGCAGCAAAATCCAGATGGTGGCTGGCTTGACCAGGGTGTTCACAGATGGCGGGTCACTTGACCACGGTCAGATTTAGACCAACCTATTTAGTATTTACACAATGCACTCACAGGTAAATTTGCTTTATTTATTTCCCCAGCGTTGAAATCAGGCACATATAAACACCATTCCTGGCTGCATATCAATATCCATGGACCACTGGATATTTGGAAAGTTGTAAGCAACACTATATCAAGTACAACAGCCTTTACTTTAGTTTACTCACGCTTTCGCAGCTTTCCTATCAAATCGATTCATGCAGAAGCTCTTTTGCCACTCAGTCCGGCTGAGGTTCGTGTTCTGGCGGGAAAGTGACATCATTTCATACCCTCTATTCTGACTCAGAATTTTGAGATATTAAGTCAGAGCTGCAAAATAATAAACTAAGAATTTTAAGATACAAACTTGCAGTTGTGAGAAAAAGTTAAGAGACAAAGTTGCTATTAACTTTTTAATATTTATTTCATTATGGAAATTATAAAAAAAAATGCTGTAAAGATGTAAATTAATCATTCTTAGAGAAAAAGTCTTTTAATTTATACTTTATATATAGATTTGCATACCATATCCGCCTTATTTTTTCTGTAACAGCAGTCTCAGCCATTTGTAATTTATTGTGCCTGGCCTCTGGTCTCATCCGTGTCCAGCTATTTTTAGCTGTACAAAACTGCTTGTTTTGCTGCTTGATATTGTAAACTGGTGTGTCTTACCATATTATTTTAATGTATTATCTTATTTATGAACACAGTGGTTTGTGGTGCAAACAGTTTTACAGTTTACTGCTCTTTGTTATTTTTCTCGTTATTTCCCTACAGCGGCTTGTGAACCAGAAGTCTCACACATTACCAACAGTTTACTTCCGCACTGAAAAATAAGGTGGATATGTAAGGAGTAATTGACGACGGGCTGGGAATTATTCTAAAATAATTGCAGCGTGGCCGCATTACTGTCAGGAGCACACGGAGAATGCTCTGGTAAGTAGTAGCAGATGATTGAGATGGCGAGAGCAGGTTAGTGACAACAGTTCAGAGAAGGTTGCAATGGAACGTAGCAGAGAAGAGACTAGAGTAACTTACCTTTTTCCTTTTCAGGTGATGCTGGAGCAGTGGGAGCATAGGAGCACACCGAAAGGAGCAGTAGCAAGAGCCAGATAAGCATTACGAGAGGTAAACTTGAGACCAGACACTGATCCAGTGAAGTACAAGTGAATTTAAAGGAGCGCTGATTGGCAGCAACAGATAAGGGTGATTAGAAAGCAGGTGATTGTGAATGTGGCAGAGTGGGTGGAGGTGTAGCTGAAACCCTGACAACAACCCCTCCTCCACGGGCGACTCCTGGTGCCCACTAACAGCGATGGGGACTACCTCGACCTCTAGGAGCAGCGGTTTGCTGCCTCAGAGAGTTCTGCGCATACTCAGCCCAGGGTGGGAAGGGTCTCCAGCTGTGGTGATCGTTCTGGCAATGCGACCTGAGATACAGTCCCAGTTCCTAGATCTTGTGCTCAGTCTGGCTATTAGTTTGAGGATGATAACCGGATGATAGACTGACTCCGACTCTGAGGAGTTTGAAGAAAGCCTTCCATACATGCAAGATGAACTGGGGCCAGAGACGATCGGAGACTAAGTCTTCTGGCGGTCTGAAGTGACGGAACACATGCTGAAATAGGAGTTCTGCAGTTTCTAAGAAAGTGGGAAGCCCCTTGAGCGGGATCAATTTGCATGCTTTGGAGAAGCGGTCAAATGCTACCAGGATACAGGTGTGAGAATCAGAGTTGGGTTGATCCATGACAAAGTCGACTCCGATGTGGGTCGACGTGGTAATGGGAGAGGAACCTTTTTCCTGCTGGAAGCTGTCGAGGGGTTTTGTAGATGGCATAGACTGAGCAGCGTTGGACAATTCGGGGGATATCATTGGCCATGTTAGGCCACCAGTAGGCTGCCTGGATGTCCAGAGCCCGGAGACGAATGAAGCAATTCCAGAAGGTTAAGGTGTAGTGAGGCTGGTACGAAGGTTTTTACCTTCTGGACCTCCCAGTGGAGCAGGCTCATTCTGGGTGGCACTGCGGATCTGATCATTGCTGTCCCACAGAATCGGACATTCTTCCAGGGTGGGGACAATCCCAGATCACTTTGACCTTCCCCTGGTCCATCTGGATATTTTCTGAGCTGATGATATATCCGAGGAACTGGATGGTGGTCTTGTGGAACTGACATTTTTCTAGCTTGAGGAAAAGGTGGTGCTCTCTTAGCTTAAAGAGGACCTGCTCAACATGATGGTGGTGGTCAGCCAGGTTCCGGGAGTAGATAAAGATGTTGTCTATGTCCACAATAACAAATTGATGGAGAAAATCCCAGAACACCTTGTTCGAGAAACTTTGAAAGACTGACAGTGAGTTGGCAAGCCCATATGGCATAACCTGGTACTTGTAGTGGCCAGAATGTGTGATAAAAGCCGTCTTCCACTTATTGCCCTCCCGGATATGAATGAGGTTGTATGCGCTTTGCAAGTCCAACTTGGTGAATAGAAAGTTCTCCAGAAAGTTCCTCAAGGCCGGCCGGGACCAGTGGATAGGGATATTTGACTGTTTGGGAATTGAGTACACGTAATCAATACAGGGACACAAGCTTCCGTCCTTCTTTCCCACGAAGAAGAAGCATGAGGCAGCCGGGGAAGTAGAGGGTTGTATGAACTGTTGAGAGAGAGCCTCTTTGATGTACTCCTCCATGGCCTGACGTTCCGGGTGGACAGGGGGTACACTCTACCCTTAGGGAGTGTGGCTCTAGGCACACTCCCTAAGGGTGGAGGTGAGGCTGAATCCCTGACAATCTAATAATTTTCTAATAATTATACTACAGTTACCACAAATCAAATATTGTTCAGATGTTGTATTTAAAAGCATTCGTCAAGTTTTTGTCCTTAACAGTCTTGTGAGAAGTATTAATTTCTTAAGCATTCTCATCCAACATTTTTGTTGATATTCCAAAACATAATTTTAGACCTAGCAATGGAGGATTAGCTTTAGCTATTACACTAAAGGTTGCAGGCTTGCCTTCTAATGGCTTTGGTAGTATCTACCTTTTTCTTTAATGCAGAAGTAAGCCTATGTGTGAGACCTCCGGTTCATTAGCTGCTATATGCAGTAAATGGTGAAACAGTTTGCACTACAAACTAGCGTGCTCATAATTAAGATAAAATACATAATAAAATATAATAAGACACACTGATTAGTAATATCAAGCAGCAAAACAACCTGTTTTGTACAGCTAAAACTAGCTGGATGTGGATGAGACCAGAAGCCAGACCCATAAAATTTACAAATGGCTGCACCCTTACGAGAAGAAAAAGGTAGATAAAACTGTAGTAATGAACAGTGGAGATGTTAAAAGGTCACTTTAGGGGTGGCCTTTATAATTTTAGAAAGTTGAGTAAAAGTGGTTGAAAAAAAAATAAATTTGATGAGTAGTGTCACGTAACTTCATAAGAAACTGCTTGGCAGGTTTGAACCAAGCAGTTCAAATCAAAGACAGACATCCAAAGAAAACATGTCATGACTCTAATGACTTGTACCTTGGAACACGAAAGTATCTAGGGTTTCTTCCAAAGAAATCAGTGAAATACATGTGACGCATTCCACACATTTAATTAACAACAAACAAATATTAATTTTACAGTTTTTTCAGATGGTTTCTTTTTTAAAACTGCCCGGTAGCTGTTATGGCTAATTCCCAAGAAAATGTATATGGTTGCATGTTAATGAGTAATTCTTTAGAACTGTAATGGTAATAACTCATCTACATAACTCGCAGGGTAATTAACTTTCTGAACAACCAAACTTTAAAAGAACAATTACTTAGTAATGTGCTGCTTGTGTAGTAACTTATAAAGTTTTCTAATTTAAGTTTAACTATTGAGTAATTAATTTAGTATTTATTTATTTGTTTGTTTGTTTGTTTGTTTGTTTCATTCATTTCACAGGGCGTTGTGCTGCCCTTTATTATCCTTTATTAAGCAGAAACAGGTCTTAAAAAATATGCCATTCCCCAGCACACACACATAAATACAGGGTGAATGAGGCATGTGATGAGGCTTTTTTTTTTATTTGGGCGGACCAAAAGATGCTTTAGCCCTATATTTTTGTGGTGCCAAAAACAGTGTCAGTTTGACAAGCTCTGCTACTGACAGCTCTGTTGATTTAAACAGATTTGTTGCATCTCTTCTAGAAGATGTTCCCTCGCTCGTTGCTGACTCTGACTGTGTTACTGATTTTCACTGTGCAGGTGAGTAGAATGAGATGTGGATGTAGCACGTAAATGCTGTTTTTAAAATCTGACTGTGGTTTTCACATTTCTTTGGTTTCCAAAGAAAACAGTCATAACTTAATATTTTTCAACTAAAACTATATTGTATCATCTTATTAATGAGTAAATAAAAAATGTAAATTTTGAATGTTACCATGATATTACCATGTTTTAATGCATTTACCCATTACCCATTATATATTTATTTTTGACACCTAATGCCAAAATAATCTGAACCGGAAACTTTTTTTTTTTTTTTTATCTCAATCAACTAACCAGTCAATAATGTTAAATTAAAACACTAGCAAAGACATGCTAAGTTCCCTTACTAAAAAAAAATAATAATAATAATTTTTTCTGTTTCCTTCTGCGTCAAAAAGGACTCGAATGTGTTATGCTTTAACTTCAACTAATGGGACCTTATTGTAAAGTGTATCCAGTTATATTTTATCTTATTGTGAAATGCTGTAAAACATTATTTTTTGCATAATTAAAAATGTATTTCATATGAAAATGTATATTATATTTAACAAAGCAATGCAAAATATGAATCACTTTATACTTTATAAGGCACAGTAGCAGCACTGTGTCTGCGAACAATTACTATTTTGTAATTGCATTATTATCAGTATATTAACATGCATTATTATCAGTATATTTTACAGTAATAAACAGATGTTAATACTTCAAAGGTTGTTATAATAACATAATGTAATTTAATTACATACAGTCATGTACAGGCACCAAAATGACTGTAACATCACTGTGTTTTATGATGATGATTTTTTTTAATGATTAAACCTATGCCAGTGAAGTAACAAAGCAAGTCGCAATATCGGTGCATATCAAGAAAACTAATGTTAACAGATACAACTTTTGATCTTAAAAATGTGTTATTAAATGTTGAGATGAACCCTCATGCTGTATTACAATCATTTTGACCCAGAGCAAATTTTCTTCTTGCAGAAAATGCTAGATAATAATATTGCATTTGACTTAAACTTAATTTCTGGGTATATTATTACCAAATATTGGATTCAGTCTTTTAAATAAAGGGGTCATCGGATGCCCATTTTCCACAAGTTGGTACGATTCTTTAGGTCACATGAAAAGTCTAGAACATACATTGGTTAAAATGTCTCAATCATAGTCCAAACACAGCGACCCATTTTGGTGCCTGTCCCTTTAAATGATAATAAGCTACAGCATTGTATTTATAATACTAGTACTCTTTAGACAATTAGATTTGAGTCTGTCAGTCGACCACCTGCGTGGGAGGAGTTCGCTGCCAGGAAAGTCTTAAAAATGCACACAGAAATCCAAGGTGATTCACAATTATTATTGAGCCCATGAAAAATTTTGTACACAGTTGAACATCTGTGAATTGTGTTTTGCATTTGTGAAATGTATTTTATGAATACATGTTTTTATTTTGTGCACATGAATTGGTTTTGCTGAATATATATTTTTTTCGTGCACGTGAATTAGGTTTCACGAATGTAAACTGGGTTATGCATGTGTGTTTCATGTCTTTTGCGTTAATTATTTTTAGATCAATTTGACTGTTTACTTTAGCTGCATTCGTTGTGGAACTTACTAAGTAACACATTATTATGAAAGGCAATTTGCAAAAATTCATAAAAAAAAGCTTACACTCACTTCTTCTGGAGGTGAAGCTGGATCATGAACTGTTACTACCGATCCATCCTTTAGGAACAACTTTCTAGCAAAGCCTGCTTTGTCTTGACCTTTGTTTACAAAGCAGTCTGGTGAAATGAATCGTGTAAACGCATTTATATATATATCAGAGGGAGCATTCCCTTTAAAAAACAAAAGTAATGCTCTGCGTCTACTCCTGCTTTAGTCTCGAAACAATGGTGGACTGTTTACAGCTCACTCAGGGTGAGTCTGTGCTACTTGGGAGGGGCCTGAGCAGAATTATGTCATTCTGCCAAGAATCTGTGAATGGCTTGATCTGAGACACTGCTGAGGATTTGTAGGGATTTAAAAAAAAAAAAAAAAAACACTGGGCACTGGGTGGATTTTTATCATTATACGGTGGTTGTGTACACACACTGACAAGACACATTTAGGTGCAAACACCATGTAAAAGTGAATTTTGCATCCGATGCCCCCCTATAACTTATTTCTGTTTTGGAGCTCATCATTCATAGGCCTCACTGACCTGAGTTTATGCACTCTCAGCTGATCCACGTCTACCTATAGGAATATGACGCCTATCTCAGTATTCATATATAAGGTTCTTCAGAATTATCAGCAGCTTTCACGTTGCTCAA
>JAHKKF010524060.1:0-17619 GCA_019740295.1 Labeo calbasu | reverse complement strand
TTTCATAGACGGCAACACAACTGACATGTTCAAGGCCCAAAAAGGTAGTAAGGACATTGTTAAAATAGTCCATGTGAGTCAACCATATTATGAAGCTTTGAAGATACTTTTTGTGCGCAAGAATAGCGACTTTTTAACAATTTCTTCTCTCAACGCATATGTCAAGGTACTCTCATGAACGTATGGAAGCGAATAAATTGTTGAAGTCAGTATTTTTGTTTCTTTGTGCAAAAATGTATTCTCGTAGCTTCATAAAATTAAGGTTGATCCACTACTTTAGCTTGTAGCTTAAACTAAAGTTTCACTCATCATTTAAAATAGTTTCCACAGTACTGCTAATGCAGATTTCACTGAGAAAGTTACTTAAACTGTAGTCAAGCTAGTACTCTTTAAAAATTTAGCTAACTGTTCTAAAAGCTACTAACAAAAAGTAGCTATCTTAAGCTAAATTTTGTTTAAATCATGAGCGTAGTTGATAGCTAGCTATATAAGGTGACAGTTTAGCAAAGTGTTATTCATTAAGATTCTCTACAAACCAGTGATTTAGCATGTCATTAGCCACGTTACGTTGGAGCTTAAAACTTATAAGCTTATTGTCATGTATGCTCTTTTCAAAAAGTAGTTAGCCACTCTACAAGCTACTAACAAAAACTAAGCTCAGTTTAGCTAAAAACATGAACCAGCTAGCTAACAAATGAACGTTTAGCTAACTTTAACTTCCGTAGCAAGAAACCAGTGCCTTAGCCTGACATTAGACATGCTAAGCTACATTAAAACTACTTTGTTAGCTATAAGCTAATTGCTATTTAAGCTCTTTTCAAAAAGTAGTTAACCGCTTTATAAGATGGTAGCAAAAAATGGTTAGCGTAAGCTAAATTCAGTTAAAAACATGAACTTAGTCAATAGCTAGCTAAAAGATGAAAGTTTAGCTAACTTTAACTTCCTTAACAAGATTCTCTTCAAACAAGTGCTTTAGCATGACATTAGACATGCTAAGCTACATTGAAACTTCAACTTTGGTAGCTAAAAGTTAATTACCATATAAGCTCTTTTCAAGAAGTAGTTAGCGACTTTGCAAGCTACTAACAAAAAGTAGCTTATGTGAGCTAAATTTAGTTTAGCTAACTTTAACTTCTTAGCAAGACTCTCTTCTAACCAATGCTTTAGCATGAAATTAGACATGCTAAGCTACATTGAAACTTCAACTTTGGTAGCTAAAAGCTAATTACCATTTAAGCTCTCTTCAAGAAGTAGCCTTCTTAGCCACTCTACAAGCTACTAACAAAAAATAGTTCACTTAAGCTCAGTTTAGTTAAAAACATGAACTATCCAGCTAACACATGAAAGTTTAGCTAACTTTAACTTCCGTAGCAAGAAACTAGTGCTTTAGCCTGACATTAGACATGCTAAGCTACATTAAAACTACTTTGTTAGCTATAAGCCAATTGCCATTTAAGCTCTTTTCAAAAAGTAGTTAGCCACCCTACAAGACACTAACAAAAAGTAGTTCACATAAGCTAAATTTAGTTAAAAACATGAACTTAGTCAATAGCTAGCTAACAGATGAAAGTTTAGCTAACTTTAACTTCCTTAGCAAAATTATCTTCTAACTGTGGCTTTAGTGTGACATTAGCCATGTTACATTAAAACTTTAACTTTGTTAGCTATAAGCTAATGGCCATTTAAGCTCTCTTCAAGTAGTTAACCACTCTACAAGCTACTAACAAAAGTAGTTCACGAAAGCTTAATTTAATTAAAAACATGAATTTAGTCAATAGCTAGTTAAAGGATGACATTTTAACCGGACATTAGCCATGTTATACAAACTACATTGAAACTTTAACTTTGTTAGCTATAAGTTAATTGCTATTTCAAAAAGTAGTTAACCGCTCTACAAGATGGTAAGCTATAAGCTAAATTCAGTTAAAAACATTAACTTAGTCAGTAGTTAGCGAAAGGATGAAAGCTTAGCTAACTTTAACTTCCTTGACAAGATTCTCTTCAAACCATTGCTTTAGCATGACATTAGACATGCTAAGCTACATTGAAACTTCAACTTTGGTAGCTATAAGCTAATTACTATTGAAGCTCTTTTCAAGAAGTAGTTAACGACTTCGCAGGCTAATAACAAAAAGTAGCTTACGTGAGCTAAATTTAGTTTAGCTAACTTTAACTTCTTAGCAAGACTCTCTTCTAACCAATGCTTTAGCATGAAATTAGACAAGCTAAGCTACATTGAAACTTCAACTTTGGTAGCTATAAGCTAATTACTATTTAAGCTCTTTTCAAGAAGTAGTTAGCGACTTTGCAAGCTGATAAACAAAAAGTAGCTCATGTGAGCTAAATTTAGTTAAAAACATTAATTTAGTCAATAGCTAGCTAAAGGATGAGAGTTTAGCTAACTTTAACTTCCTTCGCATGATTCTCTTCAAACCAATGCTTTAGCATGACATTAGACATGCTAAGCTACATTGAAACTTCAACTTTGTTAGCTATAAGCTAATTGCATTTAAGCTATTTTCAAAAACTAGTTGGCCACTCTTGCTAGCTATAAGCTGTCGTAATTTCAGTAGTTCACAGCATTTTTTGTTTGTACCCTGCTAACAAAAATAGTTAACTGCATTGAAACTGCAGTGCTAATTATTAAAACGACAGGAACTCATTGCTCTCAGAAGACAACAGTTTATGCTAAAGATGCTATAGCATCCCTTGCAGCAACAACAAGTGCAAATGCAACACGTACATTTCAGTATGCAACAGTGTGTACGTCAAGCTCTGACGTATTAGCTTTTAGCGCAACCTGGTGTTTGTTTCTTCAGAATGATAAACTGGTCTTATCAGTGCAGGAAAAGATTCCTCAAACACTCTGTGGCACAGTCTGGGGTTATTGCTTCAAAACTGTTTACGTGTGTGTTTGTCTAATTCTCTCTTTAGGGTGTTTGCGACCTCCTGTGAGGTGTGTGTATCGCTACGTAGCGCGCGCTCCCGGCTAATCCCTCTCTTTTGCACTTCCGCGTACAGAAATCCCCCCACAGATTTGCTTATACTGTATCATGCTGTATTTATATTCATGCTGGTAATTAGCATACAGCGCGTGTCTCCCCCGGGCCGAGCTTATCACCGCAGCAGCCGTTAACTGCTAACCGCAGTCAGAGGTAAAGCTGCTTACCTGAACAATGAGAGATGGCCCTTAAGGAGAGAGTTTTTTCCCCACAGAGACCTGATTATAAAAGAGGTGAAGAGCTGCGTTTGCTCCCAAACCTCTTTTTTTTTACAGACAGGTTGCTGGAGTTAGTTGTTCCCTAAAACCTGCTAGTATCAAACCAGGAAACACTAAGGGGCAGGATAATGTCCAACTTGTAAGGTTTAAATGAAACAAACTAGGTTGTGTGAAAGCACAATATATCGGTACCACACTGGTTATCAGCCAATATTGTAGTGTTTTTTTTGCCAAGAAAGGTAGTAAGAACAGTGTTAAAATAGTCCATGTGACATCAGTGGCTCAACTGTAATTTTACCTAGGGGAATACTTTTTGTGCACAAAGAAAACAAAAATATTGACTTCATTCACACCTTCTCTTCAGTATCAGTCTTCGATGTGCTTTATTTTATTTATTTATTTATATATTTTTTAAATAAAGTATTTATTTTTTAGTCATTTATTTTTAATTTATTGAGACCAGCGTTGTTATTGCTAAGACTAAACGTCTTTGCACGCTTTGAGTCCAAAATTAAAACGTAAATATGACCTCACATTGTGTCGATCACATTTACACACTGCCTCCGAAACTCGTTCATCATTAAAAAATTAAGCTCAGGTTCGATTTACTGCGTTTTCGCATCTGTAGCAAGCATTTTCATGGGAAAGGATGACTAATACGAAAAGCGAAAAATAAATAAATAAATAAATAAATAAATAAATAAATAAATAAATGAAAAACATGAAAATTTTGGGCTTGGTGTGCAATAACCTGAAAGCTAAAACTATTTAAAATTGGTGTCGGCAAATATAATAAATCTTAAATGTAATAAAATATAAATATTATATGGAAAAGATGTACATTTAGAAATAAGTTTAAATTGAAGTACTGAAGTAACTAAATCTATTAAAAATAAATTTAAAAACAAAATTGACCTGCACATAGCAAAATTACTATAATGTAAACTAAATAAACTAATTAATGTGAAAATTGAAAACAAAAATAAACGCAAATTCAAAATATATATCATAATTTTAAAATAAAATAGATTTTCGCAATATAACATAGGGTTTTTATATCGGCCATGTATCGGTTATTGGCAATGACGTGACGATAACTACCTGCAGGAACTTTTTCGCATAACGCAAAATATGTACCAGTAAGTACATATCACTGCAGTTTCCAACAGAAATAAACACTAGAGGCAGTAAAACGGTGAGCAATTTTTATCATTTTTGTACACATGATTACAGCTCCATATGTTTTGCTTTCAGGACATAACAAATTTGCTTGTTAGCTCAGTCGACATGCGACTCAGGATGTGGAATCCTTGGGTACGAATCTGGTGAAAAACATGATTTGCGCTGAAAGATAAGTCAGAAATTCTCGTCCGAAAATTTTGCATGTTAAAAAATAAATACGACTTTACGTTGTGCCAATGACGTTTACACACTCATCTCCGAAACTTTCATCTGTCATAAAAGAAAATCGGCTCATGTTCGATTTTCTGCTTTTTGGCATCCGTAGCAAGCATTTTCATAGGAAAGGATGACGAATGTGAAAAAAAAAAAAAAAAAAAAAAACGCATACAAAAATTTCGGACTCTGTGTGCTATAACCTTAAAGCTAAAACCTAGGGGGTTAAAAAATAAAAAAATTTTCATACCAAAATTACTATAACGTAACCTAAATTGTTTACAAAAACTAAAAAAAAAAAACGCAAATTCAAAATTTACATCATAATATAAATAATACTAAAATAAAACTAACTTTCGCAATATAGTATAGGGTTTTTAGATCAGCCATATATTGTTTTTTGGCAATGACAACAACAACAGCTCCGTATGTTTCTCTTTCCGGATGTAAAAATCTTGGCATTGGCACAAAATTGGACTTGCGATGCAGAATCCTTGGGTACAAATCCTGTGAAAAACATGACTCACGATGAAAGAACTAAAAGATGAGAGATCGAAAAACAAGCTAAAACGGCATGCTTGCGATTTGCGTTTTTACGTCACATTCGCTTTTGTTCATACTATCGGATAGGTTTTGGTATAGTGCAGATGGTACATTATTTTAAAACGTCACGAAGCATTAGAGTTATAGTGCCACTCAATGGACATTTCAAGTCAGAACTGTGGCAACACCTACAAAACAAACGTCACATAACGCGTACCGAAAAAACCAACAACGCTCTTTTAGCGCCACTCAGTGGACATTTCCCATTGCGGTGTCATGTGAAACACACATCTTCTTTTTTTTTTCTAAGTTATATTTATGGGCTTTTTACACCTTTATTGTGAGAGGACAGTGGAGAACTGACAGGTTGAGAGGGGAGCAGGATCATCAAAGGACCTCGAGGTGGGATTCGAACTCGGGTCACTGTGAGCACAGTTGCGCTATATGTTGACGCACTTACAACAAGGCTATAGGCGCCAACATATTTTGCATGTTGTGAAAAGCTCCCACGGCTACGTTTTCGTCATGAGATCAGGTTGGACAATAACTATCGGATTTATTCGCAGAACTTCTGGCCAAGAACCAGGTCCAATTTGGTGGAAAAGAAATTCCAAATAGAATGTCTAAATGCGTCATTGCTGTAACTTTGTAACTTTATCTATGTCTATGTCTTTCTGTTCCCAGTTTTTTCGAGAACATGGGTAGGATCATCGCCCCCGATTACATGCCGACAGAAACGGACGTTTTAAGAGTCCGACTGAGAACGACAGGAGTGATCGAGACGCAGTTCAAAGTCAAACACCTGGTCTTCAGGTAAACAGTCTCTTTGTTGTCAGTTTGTTGCGGTTGTTGTTACAAAAGGCTGTGAATCATCAAACACATCAGGTGTTTTCACTTGACATTTGTCTGAAATTAGCTAAAAATGCAAACGAAGAAAACTTGAGGGGATTTCCTTCTCATAACATCACGATTTCATGATATTGACCGTGTCAGCATGGACGGCATCCTCCATCTCTCGCTATCTTATGAAACGTCACCTTGCGTGACGTTCTGAAGCATCGCTCCATTCGTCAATATCCTAACTGGCATTATCAGCATCGAGCACACGTTCAGCTTTGATTTGTTTTGAATTGATCTAATTAGTTTTTTTATGACGTCTTGCCTCAAGTCCTAACTCAAATATGTCAACAAACAACTTTTGAGGGCAGATGCTAATTGTTTGTGTAATTGGAACCAGATTTTAGAATCATTATTTTTAAAGTTTTAGTATTTTTGGCATCTAGATGAAACAATGTTTTTATTTATTTATTTTTTTCGTTCAGTTGATGTTTATGTCAAGTAATGTATTTTTTATGGTTTTGGTTTTAGTTAATGTTTGCTTCAGTCAGAGTCACAATGATTTTTAATCCCCAAAATGTCATAATGAAAAAGTTTCATGTGTGTTCATTGTCCTCTTAAGTTTAATTTTGCGCAAACATTAGACAACCAATAAAACAATTGGGGGGTTTCATGGGAAATGTGAGTAATTTTCTGCCTGGCAGCTTTTACCAGCCATTTGAATGTTAATGAAGACATTTAGCTATGAGATGCTGTCGACTGTTTGATATGGCATGGAAAGATGAGTGTTTTGGCATTTGCTGGAAAGCAACTGTCTTTGTCTATACTTTTGCGTTCGCGTCTTCTTGGGCTCTTTCTGCCCTGAGAGTTGGCTAATTTATTGGCTGCTTTTGAAGGCTTCTGCAATAACATTTATATTGCATTACTTGGCATAATGCTAAATCTAAATTCCCACAGCTTTCATGACAGTTTTTAATAAAAGCACTTTGACAATGTCATAAAATCAAAATAAGATGGTTGTGAGATGTAGCGATGTTTGCAACACCTACTTGGACGCCTATCCATTTAGTCGTCTAGTTTTCCATCTGTAATGAGAGAAGAAATTGCTGTCTTGTTTTCTTTCTTGGGTTTTTAGGTTGAGTTGTGATTTTAAGGCCATACATATGAGCAACAAAATCTTTAATAAAGTCCTTAACATTCATTATAAGCCGTGAACTTTATGAAAGCTGACGTTATATGGAGTAATTGTTTGTGATGTGAAATGTGTTTAGTTCCTCTTGAGCTCTAGAGTGAATTAATTCGGTCTGGAATAACTTACTGTCAATCTTCTGCACGCTCGACTGCTCGTCCTTATCGCAGCACTTCACACGCGTCCCGCGCCGAAACCTCATGATCCTTATCATATCACTGGATTCACACCTCACGTCTGATATAAACACCCAGAACCGCTTCATTTCAGTATATGCCTTTGCCTTCCTCTGTAGTTCAGTTTTTCAAACCAAAAGTTTCTTCACGCATTCTTGCATTTTAATTTATTTATGCGTTGATTTATTTGATCTAAGTTAGTTCATTTTATTTATGCACTAATTGTATTTTAGTTACGCATTTTAAATTATTTTTTATGAATTTATTCATTCTAGTTTTTCTATATTCATTTTATTATTTGTGTCTTAATGCATTTTTGTGCCTATATTGTTTTTTATTTTGTATTTATGCATTGTGAATTTTTGTGCATTTATGGATTTATGCTCTATTCATTCATATATATACACTACCTGTCAAAAGTCAGATTTTTTTGTTTTTTAAAGGTCTTTTTGCTCACCAAGTCTGCATTTATTTGATCCAAAGCACAGCAAAAACAAAAATATATTTTTACTATTTAAAATAACTGTTTTCTGTTTGTATATATTTTAAGATGTAATTTATTCCTGTGATCGAAGCTACAATTTCATCATCATTACTCCAGTTGTCAGTGTCACATGATCCTTCAGAAATCATTCTAATATACTGATTACTTTATACTCTTTATACTGATTTTGGGGGAAAAAATGATAGTACTTTTATTTAGCAAGGATGGTTTAAATTGATCAAAAGTGATGGTAAAAACATTTATAATGTCACAAAAGATTTTTTTTTTTTTTTTTTTTTAGATAAATGCTGTTCTTCTGAACTTTCTATTCAAAATCCACTCAGCTGTTTTCAACATAATAATAAATGTTATGTTAATAATAATAAATGTTTTTTTTGAGCTGCAAATCAGAATATTAGAATGATTTCTGAAGGATCATGTGACTGAAGTAATGATACTGAAAATTCAGTTTTGAAATCACAGGAATAAATTACATTTTAAAATGTATTTAAATAGAAATGGTTATTTTAAATAGTAAATATATTTCAAAATTTTACTGTTTTTGCTGTACTTTGGATCAAATAAATGCAGGCTTGGCGAGCAGAAGAGACGACTTGAAAAAACATTAAAAATCTTACTGTTCAAAAACTTTTGACTGGTAGTGTATATATCGTGTTTGCATTTATTTCTTTCACTATAATTATCTAAAGAGACAGAAATACTGTTTCTTATGTCCATATGTAAATGCGTGTAATACTGTTTTAAATAGTAATTTGCATGATCATTTTTTCATTCATTTCCAAACTTGATGCTTTATTCATGTGGCAAAATGTTCTTAAAGAATTAATTCGCTGCCAGAATAAAACTTCCCTGATAATTTACTCACCTCCATGCCATCTAAGATGTTCATGTCTGTCTGTCTTTAGTAGAAAAGAAATGAGGTTTTTGAGGAAAACATTACAGAATTTTTGTTCATATGGTTGACTTTAATGGTGGGTTGAAGGTCCAAATTGCCGTTTCAAAGTAACTTCAAAGGGCTTGACACAATCCCAGTTAAGAAATGAGGGTCTTGTCTTGCAAACGCCGTCATTTTCTAAAAAAAAAAAAAATTATATACTTTTTAACCACAAATGCTCATCTTGTACTAGCTCTACGGTGCACGTCTGTGACTTAACGTAATCACATTGAAAATGTCACGTGGTTAGATCTAGTCTGTGTACTTCGGTTCAAAAAGGTAGGGTTGGGAAGATGTTGTTTTACCTTTTTTGACTTTCTTTCCACGTTCGCTTTGTAAACACTGGGTCAGTACTTCTACCTACGTCACGCTTTAACTTTCCAACATGAGTAATGAGTGAACTCTAGCTAGTGCAAGATGAGCRTTTGTGGTTAAAAAGTATGTACATGTTTATTTTTTTTAAGAAAATGACYGATTGTTTCAATAGATAAGACCCTTATTYYTTGGCTGGGATCACGTAGACCCCTTTGAAACTGCAAATTTGTACCTTCTACCCGCTGATCCCTATTGAAGTCCATTATATGGAGAAAAATCCTGGAATGTTTTCCTCAAAAACACTAATTTCTTTTTGACTGAAGAAAGAAAAACATGGACATCTTGGATGACATGGGGGTGAGTAAATTTGGCAGACCAAACCATAAGTCCTAGAGACTTCAAACTTGGAGGGATGGTACTACTCACACTGCCTACAACGTGACCAAGCCTCGCCCCACTTGGTGGCGCTATAAGAGGGAAAAAAAAACCAACATAAAAATGGCTATAACTGCACAACCGTTTGTCTTATCAACATGAAAATCACTGTGCACAGTCTTTGTCCAAAGTTGGTCTACAAGGACATTTGTGTCTCTCAAAAAACATGGCCGCCATTGGCCAACAAAGTTTGAGCAACTGTTAGACAAGGTTAACAGAGGCAGAACGGAACAAAACTTCGCGGGCCTGTTTTACTCACGGCCCCAAAGGTTTGAAAGAAATCTAAAAGAAATCGGCCACTGGGGGGGGGGATATCACATTTTTCAAGGGCGTAAACGATTGAATGTCGCTCAGTTTTTCATGCATTTCATGCATATCATGCAATAGACCTACTCTTTCCGGACATCTTTGCCTCTAGAACCACTGCTGTCAATCAAACCCTTTGTTAAATGACTGATAAGATGCCAAAAACCTACTTTTGTGAACTAGTCCTGGGTTTTTCACTCAATCTGGAAAAGAAACACTGCGGTAAAATTCTCTGGACTCTCTAGGCCAATAATTATCAAAAAAAATGTTTAAAAAAAAACAAAAAACTACCCTTTGGGAAGCTATAATGGGGTCGTTTAGAAGAGGGGCCTGTCCGAATTTACTCAAAATCCTATAAAGTCTAACAGAAACCTCAAAACTTCACAAAACCTGCTGAACACAAGTGAAACAAACATGGAAAGTTTTAAGGGGATCGGACCACGGCTGGTGCTATCTTTTGGTAAATTACCTGAATTTGCCAAAAATTATTTTTTAATCATTGATTTAGGTGGGTACAGCCTTGCTAAATATGTTACCCTGGACCACAAAACCAGTCTTAAGTCGCTGGGGTATATTTGTAGCAATAGCCAAAAATACATTGTATGGGTTAAAATTATTGATTTTTCTTTTATGCCAAAAATCATCAGGAAATTAAGKAGATATCATGTTCCATGAAGATATTTTGTAAAATTCCTAYTGTAAATATATCAAAACTTAATTTTGGATTAGTAATATGCATTATTAAGAACTTAATTTGCATAACTTTAAAGGTGATTTTCTCAATATTTTGATTTTTTATTTGTTTTTTGCACCCTCAGATTCCAGATTTTTAAATAGTTGTATCTCGGTCAAATATTGCCCTATCACAGCATACATCAATGGAAAGCTTATTTATTCAGCTTTCAAGTGATGTATAAATCTCAATTTTGAAAAATTGACCCTTATGACTGGTTTTGTGGTCCAGGGTCACATATGTAATGTCTTTTTCCTTATATGCTTAAATGTCGTAAGTGTTTAAACCCCAGTAATCGCTGCTTACAGCTATATTTATTAGTAATTATTGCATAGCTATTTTCTTAATTGGCATAAGTAGGAACAAAGTGTCATAGGTTTGTTGGACAGGAA
Source organism: Labeo calbasu (assembly GCA_019740295.1). Taxonomy (NCBI): domain Eukaryota; kingdom Metazoa; phylum Chordata; class Actinopteri; order Cypriniformes; family Cyprinidae; genus Labeo; species Labeo calbasu. The sequence goes on along the minus strand of JAHKKF010524060.1, from coordinate 6,639 downwards.
GTGACCTCACTGATTTTTATTCCACACAAGTTTAATGAAATCTCCAAAATAACTTCCTCCCTGCAGCTGAAATCTAAATATCAGGTGGCTGCAGGTCACCCTTGACATCTGAGGCGTAATTAGCAGTGTAATGATCAGTGAAATGACTAGCGTTTTGATCAGTGTTTTTAACACCGCACGATTTTCACCTTGTCTGCTGTGATTATGTAGAAACATCAGATCATCCCATAATTAAACAAAGCCATTATTAAACCTTTGTGCTGTTGGAAAAGACGTGACGGACAGGAAACAACAGGAGGACACACTGGTTTGCTTTATTTATTTTTTCCCTCTCATCTTTTGTTAAAATTTCTGGTTGCAGCTGCATTATAGATACTGTTTATTCATTACATCAATGTTTAGATATACGTTTAGATATATTATCCCGTTTAACTTGATACTTGTTGTACACACAAAAACTAATGTAGCAGTTAATATGGTAGTGTTAGCATCAGCTATATTCATGTTTCAGTTCATTTGTCTGATTATTATGGGAAACCCTCATGTATTATTGTCCCATAAGGCACATATGGATTTCTTTTTCCATCATGTTTGAAGTGTGTGTATTGATAGTTTTCATTTCAGACGTGTGAGGGAATCTTTCCCACAAATATAGTGAAGAGACGGCGCAGGATGAAGTGGAAGGTGGAAAATAAATGTGTGAGAGAAAACGAGAGAGCGACGTTGTCTGTTCACAGAGAAGAGAAACGCTCTTAGAGAACAAACACTCACCATTTTCCTGCTCTTTTTAGACGAGGAGAGGAGAAACCTGTAACGAAACGTCTTGTTTTGAGATGATGTTTTGTTTTGACGTCTCTTTGCTAACTACTAGCTAACAAGCTAACTCTTTTTAGTGTCATGATCTAAAACACAGTAAGGGGGAGTTTGGCGGAGATTGTTAATTTGAGTACATCAAGAGCCCGTCTGTCTGTTTTTCACATGTACGGATGCGTGTCACTAGTTAGCAGCGTATTAGCATAACAAATGTGACGCTGTTTGTAAAAGTCAACCTGAAATGATGTTCAAAATCCATTGTGCTTTTGTAACTTGAGGCAAATTGGTTTTGTGTTGACACTAATGAGTTTTGGGGACACGTAGAGGTGTTTCTTGTCCGTTTGAGGACATTTCGTCTGTTTTTTTCCACAGGTTGTATGACGTTGGAGGCCAGAGGACGGAGAGGAGGAAGTGGATCAGCTGTTTTGAGGATGTGAGGGCCGTGCTGTTCGTCGTGTCTCTGAGTGGATACGACATGACGCTAGTTGAAGATCCATCTATGGTGAGAAAACACTTTTTTGAAAACCATACATTTTTGTAAGAATTTTTTAATATATATATATATTATATTTATATATTTATAAATATGTATTAATGTTAATTAGTTAACATTATAAAAGTAAAATTTAGTAACAAAAACAAAATGATTCTACTTAATACAACACACATGTTGTTCACATGCACTGACCTCAGCTTTTTAAGACTCCTCTCTTGTGACATCAGAGGAGAGCGTCATGGGATCTCATGGGAATGACAGCTCTTGTTTTTCATTTCGTGCTCTTGTTTAGAATCGACTGCAGGAGAGTCTCAAGCTGTTCTCGTCAATCTGCAATAACATCTTCTTCAGAAGTACTTCTATGGTAAGAAACGGCTCAATTAACAGAGAGGGCTCATCCAATCTCGTCATCCCATTAGCTCGAGAGGAGGTCAGTGTTGTCAATCAAGGAACGACGTAAAACACCCAACATATGTGACCAAAAAACAAAACAGTTTATTTGAGCAGTTTATTTCTCAGAATTGCATGATATAAACTCACAATTGTGAGAACATATCAGTCTTTTTTTCTCCCTCAAAATTGGACTTTATGACTCGCAATTGCAAATTTATATCTCACAATTCTGAGAAAAGAAGTCAGAATTGCAAGAAAAAACTTAGAATTGTGAATTTTATCTTGGATTTCTCGTAATTCTGAGTTTATATTATGCAGTTCTGAGAGAAAAAAATTTAATTGCAATTTTATATCTTGCAGTTCTGACTATAACTCGCAATTGAATGCTTATATCTTACAATTCTGAGAAAAAAGTCAGAATTGCGAGGTTTTTATCTTGCAATTCTGACTTTATTTCTCACAATTGTGAGTTTATATCATGCAGTTCTGAGGGAAAAAGTCAGAATTGCGAGATACAGACTCACATTTGCAAGCAAAAAAGTCAGAATTGCAAGAAAAAAGTCAGAATTGCGAGATACAAACTTATATTTGCAAGGAAAAAGTCAGAATTGTGAGGTTTTGACTTTTTTCTCCCAATTGAGAAATAAAGTTTATATCATGCAATTCTGAGAAAAAAATCAGAATTGCGAGGAAAAAGTCGGAATTGCGAGATACAAACTCACATTTGCGAGGAAAAAAGACAGAATTGCGAGGTTTTTATCTTGCAATTCTGACTTTATTTCTCACAATTGTGAGTTTATATCATGCAATTCTAAGAAAAAAGTCAGAATTGCGAAATACAAACTCAAATTTGCGAGGAAAAAGTCGGAATTGCAAGTTTTCTCACAATTGAGAAATAAAGTTTATATCATGCAATTCATATGAAAAATGTCAATTGTGATATTTTTATTTTTTTATTTTTTTTCTTCTCCCTCAATTCTGGGAAAAAAAGTCAGAATTGCAAGATAAAAGCTCACAATTCTGACTTTTTTCTAACTCACAAAAAAAGCAGAATTGCAAGATACAAACTTGCATTTGCGAGGAAAAGTCAGAATTGCAAGTTTTTCTAAGTCTCAATTCTAACTTTTTTTCTTCACAATTGTGAGTTTATATCTCAATTCTGAGGAAAAAAAAGTCAGAATTGCGTGGAAAAGTCAGAATTGCAAGGTTTTTATTTTGCAATTTTGATTATTTCTCGCAATTGCGAGTTTGTATCTCGCAATTCTGACTTTTTCATTTGCAAGGAAAAAGTCAGAATTGTGAGATGTAAACTTGCTTTTGCGTGGAAAAAAGTCAGAATTGCGAGTTTTATACCAATTTCTTTTATACCAAGTTCTATTCTAAGATTTTCTAACTCGTAATTGCGTGCTTATATCTTACAATTCTGAGAAAAAGGTCAGAATTGCAAGATACAAACATTTGCAAGAAAAAAGTCAAGATTGTGAGGTTTATTTCGCAACTCTGACTTTATTTCTCGCAGTTGTGAGTTCATATCATGCAATTAAAAAAAAAATCTGAATTGCGAGATACAAACTCGAATTTATGAGAAAAAATGTCAGAATTGCGAGCTTTTTATCTTGCAATTCTGACTTCTCACAATTGAGAGTTTATATCATGCAGTTCTCAGAAAGTCAGGTTTGCGAGTTACAAACTCGGGCAGGAAAAAGTCAGAATTGCAAGGTTTTTATTTTGCAATTATGACTTTATTTCTCACAATTCTGACTTTTTTCGAACTCGCAAAAAAAGGCAGAATTGCAAGATACAAACTCAAATTTGTGAGGGGGAAAAAGTCAGAATTGCAAGTCTCAGAAAGTCAGGTTTGCGAGATACAGACTCTCATTTGCAAGGAAAAAAGTCAGATCTTCTAAAAAAATCTAATTCTGAGGTAAAAAGTCAGAATTCAGTTTATATCTCACAATTCTGAGAAAAAAAGTCTCAAAGTTTTTCTAACTCGCAATTCTGACTTTTTCCCCTCTCAATTGTGAGTTTATATCTCACAATTGTAAGAAAAAGGTCAGAATTGTGAGATGAAAATTTGCAATAATTCCATAGACAGCTATTCAAATATATAGTATGATATAAAAAATAAATAATAAATTAATAAATTGCAATCTTTCGAGATGATAATCTGCCGCTGAAACGACTTTCCGTTTTTGCTGACATCATCAAGTCCTCTAAGTTTTAGCCCCTACCCTCCATCCTCTCATATATAGGTTAGTTTTCACTACAGTTTCACTCCAAACTACTTCATCAAAGTCTTTTTACATTTACATTAACCGGTTTGACCCGTGTCGGTGAAGTTCTTCTCAAGTTCTGGACCTCCATCTCATTATAAACTCACGGTTTTGCCATCACCTGATGAAAGAGTCTGTCCCTCGTTTAGACGCCACTCTTTGTGGTTTCATTCATCTGAACTTCCTCAATGATTTCACCTCTTACCGTAGCCTGCTTTGGTAACCTCGCCTCCAGATTTACCATCTTCCCTCGTAATTACAACCCACGTAGTCGGTTAGCCTAGACTTTGTTATAATTGCCCATGTCGTTTGGTAATTAAACTAGCAGGCATAATTTTGCTCATCCCCGTGGGTGCCGGTGGTCTGTCTATTTATCGTACGCCCTCCGTAAACCTCTTTCTGTGTAATGAGGTGCGCTAACTGCCCTTGTTAAGATGCGTTTTAGTCATACTGTGTTGTTTTGAAACGCTGGGCAAAATCACCACTGGACTAAGTCGTTAATTAAGCCATTATACTGATCCGAACTCACTGTTTGTCTGTTTTTCTGTCATCTTTTGTGGACACTGAGGTATAAAGGGTGATTTTACCCAAAAATGAACTTTTGCTGAAAATATACTCACCTTTAGGTCATCTAGGATGTAGATGAGTTTGTTTCTTCATTCAGATTTGTAGCATTACATCACTTGTTCACCATTGGATCCATTGCAGTCAATGGGTACCGTCAGAATGAGAGTCCGAACAGCTGATAAAAGCATCACAATAATACACAAGTAATCCACACAAATACAGTCGAACAATTAATGTCTTGTGAAGTTAGAAGTTGTTAATTATGCCATTATACTGAGCTGAACTTACCATTTTTCTGTTTTTCTGTCATCTTTTGTGGACACTGAGGTATAATAGGAAGAGTTTACCCAAAAATAAACATTTGCTGAAAATATACTTACTCTCAGGTCATCCAAGATGTATATGAGTTTGTTTCTTCGTTCAGATTTGGAGAAATGTAGCATTACATCACTTGTTCACCAATGGATCCATTGCAGTGAATGGGTGCCGTCACAATGAGAGTCCAAACAGCTGATAAAAACATCACAGTAATCCACACAACTCCAGTCCATCAATTAACGTCTTATGAAGTGAGAAGTTTTTATCAACTCTCATTCTGACGGCACCCATTCACTGCAGTGCATCCACTGGTGAGCAAATGTTGTAATGCTAAATTTCTCCAAATCTGATGGCAAACTCATCTGCATCTTGGATGGCCTGAGGGTGAGTACATTTTCAGCAAATATAATTTTTTTTGGCTGAACTGTTCTTTTAATAATCTAATTTTGTCATGTCGGTCACTGTAACCACATACAACTTTCTTCTTAAAGACTTTCTATAGCTGTTGTATTTGACTAATCAATTCTTGTCCTAAATGATTGATTTTACAGAGTGACTAATGATGGGTTTTGTCCATCTCAATCCAGCGTGTAAGTGTCTCTTCTTGTTTTGCAGATATTATTCATGAACAAGATTGATCTTTTCCAAGAGAAGATTCTCCACTCCGGGCGTCATCTGCGGCATTACCTTCCCCAGTTCAGAGGTGAGAGACGGATCTATGATTACACATGAGTCGTGCTTCCTTTCTCTGAAAGAAAGTGTATTATTTGCTTCAGCTGCTTGCAGTTTTATTTGTTTATTCGTGTCCTTTATTAATGCACAGATTTGGCAAGCATTTCTATCTTCTGCTACTCCCAAAAATATTCTTGTTTTATTTTTGTTTTTCTCTTCTTTGATTTGTTTGTTTTTGTTGTATTCTTTCTTTTGTTTTCTTTTGTTCTTTCGTTTGTTTGTCCTCATTCTTTTAGACATCCATTCATCTTTAACATTTGTTTAGTTCATTAATTCTTTGTCATTATAATTCTTTGTTGTTTTTTATTCTTTTCTTTTAGTTTCATTCATTTATTCTTTTGCTTTCCATTCCTATGTTCTTGTTTTTATTTGTTTCATTCTCTTTTGTTCTGTTTGTCCCTTTTTTCTCTTTCCAATGTATTCTTTGTTCATTCCTTTTTTAATTGTATGTTCTAATTATGTTTTTTTTAGATAGTTCTTTCTTTTCTTAGTTCAGTCTTTCATTTTTTTTGTTTGCTTGTTTATTCATTCTTTTTTGTTTGTTTTAGTTTGTTCTGTTTCAGTGTTCATTCTGTTCTTTTGTTTGTTTGTTTCAGTTGTTTTCTCCAGTGCTTGTTTTTGTTTCATTCTCTTTTGTTCATTCTACTTGTTTAATTTTCCAGTTTATTATTTTGTTTCTTCATTCTTTTTTAGCTGTTTGTTTCTTCAGTCTAGTTCAGTCTTTAATTTTTGTTCTTTTTGTTTGCTTGTTTAATCATTCTTTTTTGTTTTTGTTCATTCTCTTTCATTGTTTATTCTCTGTTCTTTTGTTGTTGTTGTTTCTCTGTTCAGTTGTTTGTTAGTTCTTTTGTGTTATTTGTTTAGTCTTTTTTGTGTCCTTTCATTTGTTTTAATTTCTTTTTAGTTTGTTCTGTCCTTTATTCGGTTATTTTAGTTTTTTCTCTTTTTTCATTCATTCATTTTTTTCTTTGTCATTTGTTTGTTTGTTTGTTCTGTCCCTTATTTTTTTTGTTTGTTTGTTTTTATTCTTTTTTTGTTTGTTCTGTT
>JAHKKF010524058.1:0-21271 GCA_019740295.1 Labeo calbasu | reverse complement strand
TATATGTATACATATTTGTTTTTAAAATTATGAATATGTATTTTACAATTATATATATATATATATATATATATATACATATATAAAATGTTAAAATGTAAACACTATCATTTTATATGTATACATATATTTGTTTTTAACTTTCTGAATATATATATATATATATATATATATATAAATCATAAAAAACTATTAAAAAAAATTTGAAACATAAGTGAAATATATTCTATTGCTGTCAATGGTTATAAAAAAACACATTAATGGACTCTCAGCTTTCAATGCTGGTTCATTTAAACCTATTAGTTAAGGCTGATTTGAAAAGTAAACACATCCACCCATAAAAAATGAACTATAACGCAAGTAGACAACCGGAAAAATATGATAAGAAATGGAAACTAAATTTATGCAAATTATGGTTATCTGATAATAAATGAAACTAGACTTTCTAACTTTGGTTCTTTGTTCTAAATATTATATTTGCATGGATATGTTTGAGAAATCCTCGTCGAGGGCGTCAAAAACGATTATGACGTCATAAATAAGCGATCTGTGTGAGGAACGCATTGAGAGATGTTTTCAATGACGTGTAAAGCAGCCCACAAGCGCAAACAATAGACAAAGCCCGAGCCTCACATGCAGCTTCTCTTGAAGCATGTTCTCCGCCATTGTACGTGCGCTCGCCTTCCTTTCGTCCGTGCCAGGCGCTGCCAACCTTGGCACTGGACGAGGGATTGTGGGAGGACCCTCCACCCTTCACCCGGAGCCTAACTACCCGCATTCAAACCTGACCTTGAGATCACAGTGTTACTCCGCGAAACGCTCTCCTTACAAATCAAGAAGGATGAAAGCTCAAAAATAAGAACTCTCTTATAAAGCACTAAAATCCCGCTTCAAAGGCGGCCTTTTCATACATAAATCAAACATCAAAAGTCGTGTGATAATCTCTCCTCAGTTCTTGACTTCTTTTGAGATGCTGTTATACTTATTTTATGGCTTCGATTCATGTTTGATGCAACACTTTCAAAGCTTCTGTTGAAAATAAGCAGGTTGCAAAGGTGATCCCCATTACATGAACTCTTCTTTTGAGGAGATGTGCATAACAATGCATGGACAGTTCAAAAAGGTTGGTGGTCTGCTTCTTTTGTGTGATTCTGAGTTGAAGTTGAAGTCATTATCCATGCTGAACTGGCATGTTAGCATGTAGCTGTCACACAAAAGCAGAGACACAGGCATTGAAAACAATCCTTCTTTGTAGGGAAGCCACAGTAATCCCCTCTGTGTGAAACATGTAAAAATGTCACTCCTACAGCATTATGCATGAACCGAACACCATGTGGGTTATCTGTGGAATTTTAATGTAGTGGAGCAGCTAGAGATCACCAACAAACAATGCTCAAAATAGACAGGAAAACAGTGCTGAAATGTTCACTCTGAGAGTTTTAGGGTTTCATGTGTTCACAACATGTCCAAGTCAAATTTCCATCTAAAATAAAAAAAATAAAAAATATATATATATATATATATATATATTGTTACATAAATGTGACCCTGTACCACAAAACCAGCCTTAAGTAGCACAGGGTATATTTGTAGCAATAGCAAAAAATACATTGTATGTGTCAAAATTATTGATTTTTCTTTTATGCCAAAAATCATTAGGATATTAAGGAAAGATCATGTTCCATAAATATATTTTGTAAATTTCCTACCGTAAATATATCAAAACTTAATTTTTGATTTGTAATATGCATTGCTAAGAACTTTATTTGGACAGCTTTAACACTGAGAAACTATTAAATCTTTATGTACTAAAATTATCAAAAATCTATATAAAAATGATAGAAAAAAGGTGTGTGTATATAATATATATTATTTTTTTTCTTTTTAAGAGCGAATCATGATCAGGACATGTTTTTGATAGGCTTTGATGTATGTTTTACACAAAAAACTGGTCTCAAATGTACAAAAAAATAAAAATAAAATAATTAAATAAATAAAATAATAATAATATGCAGAAGATAAGAAATAAAATACGTTTGCTTACTAATGCTTAAATAATGTTTCTGCTCAAAACAAGCATGAATAAAATTGGCCAACATACAAAATAAACTTAAAAATAAAACAAATTCTTCTATAAATTGATATATATGATGATGAAAACATTATATATTATTTATTTATTTATTTATTTTTTCTAAGACAAAATATAGTTTAAGAATAACATCTGCAGTGTGAGGCTTCTGTTTACAATATTTGGTGTGTCAAATGCGCAACAAATTATAAATAATAAATTACTTATGTTATAGCATAAAACAAATAAAAAAGGGACAATGGATAAAATAAACTAAATTAAAATGTTAAACACTGATAATAAATTAGAATATTAGAATGATGTTTGAAGGATCATGTGACAATTTCATTTTAAAATATATTCACACAGAAAACTGGTATTTTAAATTACAATAATAATTCATAATATTAACATTTTTTTGAGTATTTAAATGCAGCCTTGATGAGCATAAGAACCTTGTTTAAAAAAACATAAAAAATCTTACTGATCCCAAATTTCAGAATATATATTATAAAATAGATTTAAATATATTAATATATGTAAAATAGTTTTTTTTTTTTGTATGGGATTTTTTTTTTTTTTTTTTGTCAAAATCACTTGGAATGAATATTTCTTAATTTTGAGTTCCTACTTAAACTCTCTATTACATGTGTTTTTTTCCAGTCCACATTCAGACGTGTCGAGCTCTAATGGTGATCTCAGTGCTGATGGGATTCATCGCTATCATTGTGAGTGTGGTTGGGATGAAATGCACAAAGGTGGGTGACAACAACCCATCCACCAAGAGCAAGATCGCCATCTCTGGCGGGAGTCTGTTCCTGCTCTCAGGTGAGACTCTAAATCACACTAAACACACTGCATTTATTAAGTAGGTTTGGTGAGATTATATCAAATTTAGATAAGTGTTTTTAGATAAAAACATGATTTCTTTGTGTACTGGTGGTATACACTGGACTGATCTAAGATGATCATACCAGTAAACTTACTATGAAACAACAGGCCTGGAGCGAAACTGTAAACAAAGTCATTACTACTCTCTACACGAGTTCTAAGAAAGAGTAAATTGTGTTATCTAGGTCAACATCGCACATACCTCAGTCCAGTAAATCACTCAGATTTGGTAAATAAATTGACATTCCTCCATTAGCCTCCACATTCTTGAGGTCTGTTTTTGTCCTTGGTCGCTGTATCACTTCTGACCATGCCGGAGTAAACAGGAAGTGGCTAGTCTGGTCACATTAGCACATTCTGCAAAGGCTGAAAGTAAACAAACAGATGTTGTCAATGACTGTGCTAAGACTGTGATTTCTATCATGTCTAGGTGTGTGTACGCTGGTGGCCGTGTCCTGGTACGCCACACAGGTCTCCTACCATTTCTTTGACCCGAATACACCAATTAATGCCAGGTAGGACTATTTTAAATTTTTTAATAATGATGGAATCAAATGTTACTGGCAAAAAAAAAAAGAATGACACAAAGAAGTTATATAAGACAAATATATATAAAACTACAAAATAGACAGATAGATAGACAGAAACACACACATAAATTATTTAAATACATATATCAGTATTTGTGTTAGAATTTATTATATAGATGCATTATATAAATATGTAAATATGTATAAAAATACAAATTAGACAGACACATTATTTATATTTATATAAATAAATATAATGCATTTGTATAATCAATTTAAATACTAATATATATATATATATATATAGTATTTAAATTTATTATATAAATGCATTATATAAATATACATATAATTTGTATATATAATAAAATAAAACATGATATATGTTTATATATATATATATAGTTTTGTTTTTAATTTACCAATAAATTATAATAAAATATTATAATAAAATATATAAATACTACTAATTTGGGGCTGTTGATTTTAGCATGTTGTCGATTAAAAAAAATTTGGTGTGACTAAGCATAAGTTTGATGCAATTACTTATGGAAAAAATTATGTATTAAAATTAATAATGTATTTAAAGGCATAGCTCACCCAAAAATGAAAGTATCCTGATTATTTACTCACCCCCTGCCCACTGCAGATGTAGATGAGTTTCCAAGAGAAATCCCAGGATTTTTCACCATTTAATGCAAATGAACGGGGCTCACCGTAGACCATTTTGATAGTCCAAAATCCATATGTAGGCAGCTTCAAAGTAATTCACACGGTCCCAGCAGACAAATAAGGATCTTCAGAGAAAAAAAAATAAACAAATTATATACTTTTTAACTACAAAAGCTCACCTTGGTTTAGTTCTGTAATTTCTAGTTAGGTAATTACTCTACCAAATTTGATGTGTGATGAATTAGATTAATTGATCAGCACATTGTGTTACTATGTACGTTTTTGTAAATAAGGATAAAGAGATGTTACCTAAACATAAGAATCACCCGATCACCTTGTGATTGTTTATTAAAGGCGGGGCCTCTGTGTTTTTCAGGTATGAGTTTGGCCCCGCCCTCTTCGTCGGGTGGGCGGCTGCCATCCTGATGATGTTGGGCGGTTCGTTCCTCTGCTGCTCCTGCGTTAACGAGGACAGAAGAGGACAGCAGTTCTACCGGCAATCTCAACCCTCTACAGCCAGGGAGTACGTGTAAATACAAAAAAAAATAAAAGCACAGCAGAAAAGGAGAAACTGTAAATGTAAAAAGAGCAGCGGGTACAAGAGACAGAGCTCTTCCCACCATGAGCACACCTTCTCACTCGCACTGACCGTTTTATCCAGGTCCAAAACACACAAACTACACTATCACATGGACAAATATTTACATTGTCTAGGCCTACGGTCAAGAAGGTTTGTGTATTTTTTTTGCAGAGATACTGTATAAGCATGTATCTTGCTACTGTGGAAATTCTGTACTTTATTGACATGGTTTTCCCAACATGCCTTAATAAGCTTTTTAATTAAAGGTGCAGTATGTAATATCGACACGGTTTGTTTTAAAAGCAGTCCAAATTCATAATATGAGAAAGAGATGTTTCTCCAGCCCGTCCTACTCAAACTTAAGGCTCACATGGGTTGCCAGATTGAGGACATGCAACAAGAATGAACTGTAAGTTCATCACCGTTTTAAATACCTCTGGTGTTAGAGCTTTTTAGATGGACATTGAGGCTTTTTAGGTCAGGTAGAATCTCCAATATCTGATCCAGTTTGTTTGCTGGCTTTCATTGATGAAATACGCTGTTTTTTCCACCAACTGGCAACCCGGGGTGTTGAAATAGTCACAAATAGAGAAATAGAGTCACACAGACCAAAACAAAAACAAACAATCGACACGGAATGCACATTTTAAAACAGAATAACTAACTAGCATAGTTTTGCAGAGAAAAAAGTATGTGAACTTAATGTTTCCTAAATGTCCTACATTTTTATTCTCTAGTACAGTCAAAAAATTACATACAGCACCTTTAAGGAAATCCTATTTTTGCCAAAAAAAAGAGACTTTACAAACCAATTTGAAGCTGAAATCCCTAAGAAGTTACGATTTACACTGGACTCTTTTTTAAATTAATTTTACAAGGTTTCAGGGAAAACTTCCATGTACACTCAAACTGTTTTAATGTAAAGTGAATGGAAATATCGTCTGGGAACAAAGTCTAACCATTACAAAAGATTTCAGTCTTTATTTTGCCTTTCAAAAACTAAAAGGCAAATAAAGTCAAAAGAGAAGTAACTAGACGGATTCAATGTGGGATACAGCAGCTATGTTCGGACTAGCATACTACTCGAATGATATATGCATTATATAATATGTATACTGTGAAAAGTATGCATGGCATACTACTACATTTGGGAAATCCCACTATTTTGTGTAAAATTAGATTATAATGTACAAAAATCAATTACTTCCAATATGATATGCAACAATGTGTCCATTTGACAATGTATAATGCATTCCGTTTTACATGCTATTTTGTAAATAGTAAGCATTATACAGTATATACCGTGCAGTATTCAGCAAGTAGTATTTCAATCCGAACATAACCTATATAGAAACGTGTCATGACTGTTATGATTGGCTGGTCTGTTCTGCATGGTGGGAGCTCTGTTTGCCAGCTATGTGTGTTTCTGACAGCCACGGTCACACTGACACCACATTGAGGAGACCAGGAGTTACGACACTTCCACCGTCCGCCGAAGTACAGAGAATTCCACTAGAACCATAGAGGACATTATTTACAACCATTGAGCTCCAGTGTGGGGACTGGGAATTGGCTGACTTGAGTCAAAAATGTAAACATGCTATTTAGATAAAGCACTTTCGAGGGAAAGTCCAATTTTGGTTTTAGACCAAATTATGTGTCAGAAAAGCATTCAGAATTGACTGAGAATGAATTGATAACGCTGTTTGCTTGGACACAATTCACTAAAAGATTTTACAAATCAGGCATAGGCATAAGAAACAACTATAAAATTTGTGCTGATCACAATTTGCATCCTACTCAAAAAAAATGTTTCCTGACAATGGCTCAAAGTGAGCAAAATATCCAGACCAGGATAATTACAGCGAAAAAATACGTATGTACAGAAAATGTACATATTTTAAACAACATCCATTCAACATTAGCTAAACAATATTGAGATCTGTGAGTCCATGTTTGCCCAAAAAATGAATGACAATGGGCCTTATTTATGAATTACTATTCTTACATTGCTGCAAGACACAGACATTTGTTCTGCATGCATTTCATCTAAAAAATAAAGACAAAAAAGGTCCAGTGGTCCAAAGTTACTGCAAACATGCATGGCACAACGCTTTACCAGCACACATTCACTTTATTTTGCAACATGCAAATGACCTATTTTCTTTGAGTGTGTAAGATTTTTATTCATATGGAAGCCTGTTTTATGCCACTGAATTGAAATAAAAAATGATAATGGTGACGTTTTAGCTCACAATTCTTACTTTTTCTTGCAATTGCGAGTTGTAAATTTGGACTTTTTTCTCAGAATTGCATGATATAAACTCGCAATTTTAATTTTTTCTTAGAATTGTGCGATGTACAGTCGCAATTGTGAGTTATAAAGTCAGAATTGCAGGATATAAACTTTATATCATGCAATTTGAACACTTTTAACTTGCAATTGTGAGTTTATATCTCACAATTCTGAGAAAAAAGTCACAGTTGCAAGTTCATATCAAGCAATTCTGAGAAAAAGCCAGAATTGCAAGATGTAAACTCACAACTGTGAGAAAAACAACAGAATCGCAAAATAAAAACTGTTTAGATTTTTTTTAAATTACAAGTTTATATCTCAACATTCTGACTTTTTCCTGCAATTCTGACTTTTTTTTTCAAAACTGCAACTTTATATTATGCAATTCTGACGTTACAACTTGCAATCGCAGGTTTATACCTCACAATTCTGAGAAAAAGTCAGAATTGTAAGATGTAAACTCACAATTGTGAGAAAAATGACAGAATTGTGATAAAAACACTATTTTGATTTTGTCTCACAATACAAGCTTGTATCTCACAATTCTGACTTTTAACTTGCAATTCTGACTTCTTTTCTCAGAACTGCAACTTTATATTATGCAATTCTGACTTTATAACTTGCAATCGCAAGTTTATATCTCAATTCTGAGAAAAGACTCAGAATTACAAGATGTAAACTCGCAAGTTTATATCTCACAATTCTGATTTTTCTTGCAATTCTGACTTCTTTCCTAGAATTGCAACTTTATATCATGCAATTCTGATTTCACAACTTGCAATTGCGAGTTTATCTCTTCTGAGAAAAAAAGTCACAATTACAAGTTCATATCAAGCAATTGCGAGAAAAATGTCAGAATTGTGAGATACGAACTCGCAATTACCCTTTTTTTAATTTAGTGGCAGAAACAGGCTTTCATAGATACATTACCTATTATAGGTAAATAATTACAAAAAATAAACTGTAGTAAACTGCAGTAAACTGCAGTAAACTGCAAAACTGTTTATGATTATGGTAACGAATATATACTATGATAACAAAATTGCACAATTTTGCAATATCAATCAGCCTAAAAGAACTTTTTTTTACAGGTAAAATAACTACATGTGAATGACAATATTGCATTTTTTACAGTCAAGCCATCAAAGCAATTTAAATTTTGAATCTGACACCACAAGCCTCACACATTCATGTTACAAATGTTAAAAATAAGGTGGATAGTACTGGTTAAGTTGGACTAGTATGCAGATTGGGTGCTTGAATAACATGCAAACAAGTGAATTTGTCCCCACATCATTTTAGATTCAGATTCTCTCTAATAGGACCATTTGAAGAAAAATAAAGCAAAAATAGTTTAGAACTGGTGGACAGTAAAAGTTTAGTCTCCTGTCTCCAAAACCAATGAGGCGTTAGTTTTTGGACCTGGTAAAAAGTTAACACTCCTTAACTAACAGAAACTTCACTGTGCATGCAAGTGCCATGTAACCCAAGACTCATCTTCCTTTCAAATACTCTTTCTGAGATCTTGATGGCATATCGAATGCATTTTCCATCATCCATTTTTCCTAACATTTCCATGTTAACAAACAGCAAACGTCTACGTGGTGCCACATAACGCATTAACGCTCAATGCACCGTCAAATGTCTCTGTCCCAGGTTCCTCTAATGCTGTTCTTCTCTGACTGTCTTCTTTTCTTCTCTAATTCAGGGATGAGTTGTTGAGTGAGACTAGTTTCCCTGACTGACCAACCCTCCCTGCCTTTATTCGAGGACTGTCCGAGCTCCACTCTCTGTATCTGTGTCCCTCACTCCCACCTAGAATCCAAATTTGGACACTTGTCTGTACGATTGGACAAATGTCTCTTCTACACCCTACATACTTAAAATCTCTGTGCCTTTTTTTCAACATCTGATCAATAAACGTGTTTGAAAAACTGTCACCCCATATCTGTTGTGTGCTAGCCCCGAAACGTTTGACCCCTCTTTGTTTGTAACCTTTGTAAATATGTATTCTCGTAGCATGCACGTGAAAAAACACCCTCCGAAGCATGGACTGTCTCATTGCAATACGTCTGAAAAGGTGGATCTGCCGTTTTCATTGCAACTCAAACATGTTTTGTTTTTCTTTTAAATTGCAGAGCAAATGTTAAAAGTTCTCCACCAGAGAAAGGGGAGCAGTACTTGTAGTTTGGGAGAGGGCGACTTCGTGGGTCACAAGCTGTTAGATTTTGGCAACAGACAAGACACTCTCTTTCGGTAAAAAAGCAAAGAACTCCAGTAAAAACGTATCCTAGAATTAGAAAGCCAGCTGACATGTTTCCCTGTAATACAGACATTGCAGAGCAAAGCAATGCATTTCCAAACAACATGACTATGTACTGTAGTAAAAAAAAAAAATGTCAGAAATTTGATAAGGAGTGAGCCGCAACAGCATTTTCGCATATACGTGTGCGACAAATATGTCATTTTTTTGTTACAGTTGGAGTTTGTTATACTTGCCGAAAAACTATATCACTCATCTGGAGAGCATTGATTCAGGGTACATTATAATGCATTTAAATAATTATGCAAATCTTCGACATGTGCAGTGTAATATACTTTGCTATAATTGTGTTTTGACTCACAAATGTCTTTTAGTTTGCTAATAGTTGGTGTATGTCAGATGGATCTTTTACCCGAGGTAAAATCAATTGTTTTTTTCCTTATTTTTTGTTCATAAATGTATAGTACGTAAACTTCGAGGGGTTTGTCGCTGTTGATTTTGCTTCGAAAGAGACCCACGTGCGACACGGATACGGTTAAATCTCTTGGAAACTCTCTAGTGCACTTATGATTTGTCTTGGTGAATTGTATTCAACCTGCATTGAAAGGCACTATTTATCACAAATAATGTCTTTAAAGTGGTCGCGGAGTCTGTAGGTTGTCATTAGAAATTTTTTAGTTCATGTGCCACCAATTATGTTACCTAATATTCACGTATGTATCATCTCATATGATGTATCGAGCTTTCTGTTTATGTTTTAAAATAAAATAAACTATACAAAGATATATTCTCATGTGTGTCATTTGGGGAAAGTGCTATAAATAAACTTAATAAACATCTACTAATAATAAACCATAAATAAACATCTACATATATATACAGTTGTATGCGGAAGTTCGGGAACCCCTTGCAGAATCTGTGAAAATGTGGATAATTTTAACAAAATAAGAGAGATCATACAAAATGGATGTTATTTTTTATTTAGTACTGTCCTGAGTAAGATATTTTACATAAGATGTTCACATATAGTCCACAAGACCAAAAAAGATAGCTGAAATGATTAAAATAACAGCCTTTCAAAAATTTGGGAACCCTTGGTTCTTAATACTGTGTGTGGTTACCTAGATGATCTACGACTGTTTTTTTGTTTTGTGATGGATGTTTATGAGTTCCTTGTTTGTTCTGGACACTTAAACTGATCACTATTTTTCAGAAAAATCCTCCAGGTCCTGCAGATTCTTAAGTTTTCCAGCATTTTTTGCATATTTGACCTCTTTCCAGCAGTAACTGTATGGTTTTGAGATCCATCTTTTCACACTGAGGACAATTGAGGGACTCAAACACAACTATTAAAAAAGGTTCAAACATTCACTGATGCTCCAGAAGGAAACACGATGCATTGAGAGCCGGGGGGTGAAAACTTTTGAACAGGGTGAAGATGCCCAAAATTTTCTTATTTTTTGAAATACATATTTTTCCATTTTGTTCTGCCCTTCGGAAGCAACAGAACATACTTTCATGTTTCCCAGAAGACAAATTAAGTACAATTTACCTTGATCTTCAAATTCAAAAAGTTTTCACCCCCTGGCTCTTAATGCATTGTGCTTCCTTCTGGAGCATCAGTGAATGTTTGAACCTTTTTTAATAGTTGAGTCTCTCAATTGTTCTCAGTGTGAAAACATGGATCACTGCTGGAAAGGGTTTAAATATGCAAAAGATGCTGTAAAACTGAAAAATAGGCAGGACCTGGAGGATTTTTCTAAAGAACAGTGCTCAGTTTAACTGTTCAGAACAAACAAGGAACTCATGAACAACCATCACAAAACAAAAAAAAAAAACAGTCATAGATCATCCAGGTAACCACACACAGTATTAAGAACCAAGGGTTCCCAAATTTTTAAAGAGGGTTATTTTAATACTTTCAGCTATTTTTTAGTCTTGTGGACTACATGTAAACATGTTTTATGTAAAATATCTTACTCAGGATAGTACTAAATAATGATCTCTCTTATTTTGTTAAAATTATTCACATTTTCACAGATTCTGCTAGAGGTTCCCAAACTTTCACATAAAATTGCATATATATACACACACACACACACACACTATAAAATTACATACAGTATAAATATTATGTATATAAATTTTATTTTTTATTAATTATAATATAATACACTATAAAATTGATATACACTATACTTATTATAATATATATATATATATATATATATATCATCCATCAAATG
This sequence comes from Labeo calbasu, assembly GCA_019740295.1. Taxonomy (NCBI): domain Eukaryota; kingdom Metazoa; phylum Chordata; class Actinopteri; order Cypriniformes; family Cyprinidae; genus Labeo; species Labeo calbasu. The sequence goes on along the minus strand of JAHKKF010524058.1, from coordinate 9,722 downwards.
TAAGTCTGCATCGAATGTATTTAACACACACACTAAAATTACATACAGTATAGACATTATGTATATAAATTTTATTTTTATTAATTTTAATATAATACACTACAAAATTGATATACACTATACTTATTATAATATATATATATATCATCCATCAAATGTAAATCTGCATCAAAAGTATTTAACCAACAAATATTGTAAACCCAATATCTCAGAAGGGTTTAAAAATAATTATATGTGACCTTGGACCTCAAAACCAGTCATAAGGGTCAATTTTTTGAAACTGAGATTTGTACGTCATCTGAAAGCTGACTAAATAAGTTTTCTATTGATGTATGGTTTGTTAGGACAGGGCAATATTTGGCTGAGATACAACTATTTGAAAATCTGCAATATGAGGGTGCAAAAAAAAAATCTAAATATTGAGAAAATCACCTTTAAAGTTCTCCAAATTAAGTTCTTGGCTTGCATCATTTTCCAATCTTGTCTTTAAAAGTTCCTATACTTTCTCCATCATCATATTAATAAAAGGCCAAAAAGCAAAAAATAAGTCAAACTCGCTGACTTCACTTCATCAATTAAATAGGCCTCGTAAACCAGATTAACAATTAGACTAGCTCAAACTGAGTCTAGCCAGACAATAAATCACGTACGTCTCACCTCCATCTCAGTATCTCACCACGATTCAGACCTGTTTTTTACACCTGGATGATCTCTTCCTCATGAATGCCGTGCTTGGCCGAGCGTCTGGACCCCTGATGCTGCTCAATTTGAGCAAAAGATAGACTGTCTGTTTTGTTTGGACTGACTTGGCCTGGTTTCGAAGTCATTAATGTAATCCTTCAGACTGGTGTTTGGATGGAGGGGCGAAACAGGTCTGTGCTTTTGCCAGTCTTATTTATGATAGTGTCATGCTAGTGTCACGCGGTTGTTTAGTAGTAACTGACGAAATCATGTCCGACCACAGCATTACGTATAGTCTGATTCTGCCTTCAAGTTATGGCAATAATCATTTTAAGTATGCATGAATGCATGCTACTGCAGTGTCATAGCTAGCATTTTAGGCATCAATTAAAGATTTGTGGTGGAACATCAACTGTTTATTTTGTATGCATTTTATTCTCTATATTTTGTTGCATTATTGCTAAAAGAGTTTAACAGAAAGGAAGAAATGTGAAATTGTCTAAATTGTCTCCCCAAAATTACTTGATTACATCATAATTTTGCCTTCCAAACTCATAAATTAAAACCTGAAGGCTGTTAAGGTTGAATTACAAACAGCAGCTTTTAGTACTTATGTATTCAAAACTCACATTGCCGCTAACATATTTCAGAAGCATTGGGTGGATTGCTGACTTGGTATCAGGTTTAATTACATCCGATAATTTCGAGAGTATTTGTCAACACGCACAGGGTACGGAGTGGGAAATTTCAGCACATGGTGATGGATGTCGAAAGAGAAAATGAGTGAAACCTCAGCTATTCCGGAATGTTCTGTAACAGTTTTCCAGCACATGTTTTCCATTTTAGAACCTGAAATTTCATTTAAAGTTTCATAATGTGCAGTTTACCATCCCAGTTTCATGTTGAAAACAAATTAAATAATTAGAATAAATAAGTTAAACATGTAAAAACTCCTCTTTTATTTTAAAACCCACCAAAGCTGTCTGCAAAAACACTGACTGCAGAACATGGAGTTTCAAAACCAGTGAATGATTAATTATTGGTTAAATACAACAACATTGCAACAGAGGTATAGGTTTGTTTTTGACTTTGGTTTAAAGAAACAGTTACACAAAAATGAAAATTTACTGTGAATTTACTCACCCTCAGGCAATACAAGATGTAGATGAGCTTGTTTCTTCAGCAGATTTGGAGAAATGTACCATTCCATCACTTGTTCACTAACGGATCCTCTGCAGTGAATGGGTGCCGTCAGAATGAAAGTCCAAACAGCTGCTAAAACATCACAATAATTCACAAGTAATCCACACCACTCCAGTCTATCAATTAACAGTTCGTACAAGCCAAAAGATGCATATTTGTTACTAACAAATCCATCATTAAGGCATTTTTAACTTCGAAACATTGCTTCTGGCTAAAAAAACAAGTCCTCAATACATAAAATTCCTTTCTCCAATGAATATTACTTTAACTGTCCAGATAATAAATAAATTAGACTATTAAACTAGACAATTAAGCAATCAGGTTTCATCTATACTAGTTCAACTGTTAATCATTTATTGGTGTTATAAAAATCTAGCAGATTTGTGATATTCAACTCTACGTCTTGCAGAGTTTCGTTCCAGTTCTACTTAGGTAATCATGGTCTTTGAGTTTGTCACTTTAATACAGCATATTGTCCAAGTATCATGACTATTTCTTTAGGAGTAATTGTCCTTGCAATTGTAACTAATGTGGTTTATAAGTGGTTAACTAAGTTTGATGCAGCTGGATCCAATACTGGCCACCTCATATGTTCACAGTTCAGTACTGACAAAACTTTCTCTTCCAAGGCAGCATGTAGAAAATACTTATGTTATGTTGATGAGGGTAGCGCTGCACCCTAGTGGTCATTAACAGATCACATAAGTTTTTGTGAATTATTTTTAAAGGGGAAAAATCAATAGTGGCATTTTAGATTTTACTGTTCAGCACTGTTTTGAAAAAAAGTATACAACAAATAAATTTGGTTTTAAATCTGATTCTTTTTAACTGATATACTTCCCATATTAGATTGTTTCTGATGAGCTTGACTAAGGTTTATCAACCTAATTTAAGTTGAAACAGTGGTTCTCGACTTGTATTTGCTTCATTAGACATCAAATGGTGACCCAAGTAAATAAAAACATAATATTAAAATAGCACCATGTGATATGCAAAGTTACTAATATGACACATGCAGGCTGAACTTCGTTTCTAACTGAACTCATTTTTATGGGTCTTATTTTTTTTGTTAATCAGGACATATCATGCTGACATCTAATTTGACTACCTTTAACAAAGTAATAGATACATTTGTTTTAGATTAATACATTTGCATCAAATTACTGAATTTGATTGAATGCAAAACATCTGAAGTCAATAAAAATATTTTTAAAGTTTATTATTATTATTATTTTTATTTTTTTGCTGTCCTCCTAACTATGATTAATTATAGTAAGTTATAATTTCATTTTATTATTTGCATTTAGCACTGTTTTTCCCTTGCAGACTGTAACACTATCAGTGTTATTTTGGTAACACTTTACAAATAAGAGTTAGCTACATTAGTAACATGAACTAACAATAACAACACTTCTGCAGCATTTCTTAAGCTTAACTATGTTAATTTGAGCATTTACTAATGCATTATTAAACCACAAGTTGCATTTGTTAACATTAGTTAACGCACTGTGAACTAACATGAGCAAACATTGAACGACTGTACATTAACAAAGATTAATAAATAGTTTAATAAATGTATTGTTTATTGTTCTTTCATGTTAGCTATTACATTAATGTTAACACATGACACCTTATTGTAAAGTGTTACTGTTATTTTAATACTATTGTGATATTATTATAGAATTTGTTAATAATTTTATTTTTATTTAATTTTTTAATATATTTTCTTTTTTATCTTATTTTTAGTTTATAATAGCGAAATAGTGAAAACTTTAGAAATTTTAAAATTTCTATATAGTTTTTTTCTTTTTTTGTATTTCATCAAGATTAACTACATTAAAATGATAAAAGTTGCTTTGGCAACTAGATGATATTAAAAAAAATCTGATTTTATTTTATTTTATTTTTATGTTAATGTTTATTCTACGTTAACATTAACAAACACAACTTGTGATTTTAATAATGCATTAGTAAATGCTGAAATTAATATTAAGTAAGATTAATAAACGCTGTAGAAGAATTGTTCATTCTTAGTTTATATTATCTAATGAAGTGTCTAATGAACTGAACTAACGTTAACTAATGAACCTTATTGTACAGCATTACCAGTATGTTTTTATGGATTCAAAGGCACAATATGTAAGATTTTTGTAATAAAATATCCAAAAAACACTTGCACAGTCATGCAGTTCTGTACTTACGTTATATCAAAAGTAAATTTGTAAATCCAGAGAAATTCCAGTTTTAAATAAACAATGACTCATCCCTGGTCATTGTCGCCTATCAATATATATATATATATATATATATATATATATATATACATATATATATGTATTTGGTTTTTTTTCTTTTTCTTTTTCTCTTTTGGCCGAAAACCGAAAATGCCATTTTCAGCCGATAATTTTCGGCGGAGAAAAATTCAGTGCATCCCTAGTTTTTATCAAGTCTGGTGAGCAAACCTATGGTAATGTAATTAAAAACAGTATGTGCTGCACAAAAACATTCAGCCATACTTGAAAATATGGTGGGTTCATTCAAATTTACTTTTAGAACGACTGTTTTACACACGTAAAAATGTGCATCATTAACCCACCAAATCATGACAAATAGTCACATATCAGTAAAAGGCTAAAATTGAATCAAATTTCATGTTCTTCGCAGATAAGTCATTACGATGACATAAAATACTGTTATTAAATGTACAGGTAAGTTTTTCAGGTAAATTGAGCATGATTTGTGAAAACGACATTTCCCAGCGTTCCACGCTCCGTCATTGCGTCATCAAGCTTCGCCTCTGTTATTGTTTTGAAAATGCGACCTCTAGCGGCGAAAACTTACATATTGTGCCTTTAACCTTTCAGGAAATTTTAAGTCACAACCTATTAGTTCAGAGCTGAAAATGCTCAGGCTACACATATGTTGACCACAAAACTTGCGAGAAAAGCCATTTTCTAGTAATAAGAGTGGCACAGTGAGCAGACACTCATAAGCAATGAATTGGATGAAACCAGTCCATTTACTCTGAGGTGTGTCAGTCAACAGATTTTAAACAGACCATTAAAGTTCAGTGAATCAAGGTGTTGTGTATTCACTTGACTTGCTCCCTCGGTAAACTAAAAGCCTTATCAAAATCAAATGATAACCAGTGGTCCATAATCCATTTTGTATGTTTGACATTCAAGTGTTTTCTTGTTTCTTGAAAATGGATCTCAAAATTACGGCAGCAGTGGGGAGTCTGACTTGAAAGTATAGCGTTTGCCGCAAAGACATTAACCATGCTTGAACTCTGCTCGTTTTTTCCTGCTTTTTCTTTGGTTTGTGTTGTTGCCAATCCATCAGAGAGAATACCCCCTCCTGTTAAGAGTAATGACTGAATGAGTGTTTGGCTTTTCTGTCGCCTACAGCCAGTCGGCAGCGTAACGCTGCTTCATTACGCCAGTGTGCTGTGGGGCCCAACTTTCAGCGTCAACTTCCAGGAGAAAGATTTCCAGCCAATGAATGAACGAATTCCTGCTAGCACTCCATTATGTGACTAATAGATGACATTAGTGACATTAGAAACATTAATTAGAAGCATTTAATATGCAATTATCAGTTTTTCCCCCATACAAACAGGGGGTTGTTGTTATAATGTTTGCTAAGGATGTCACTGATAAATAGAAATATATTTCAACTCTCTCAATCATTTAGCTTAATAAATAAAATCTCAAAACTTAGTAGCATACTTGATAGCAACTCGCCTAGGACATGCTATCAACGTACTATTTTTTTTAGCAGGTTTTAGCTGTTTAGTAACCGTTAAAAAACATGGTAGCAACATGCTAATCATGCTAGAAACATACTGACAACATGGTAACAACATGGTAGCAACATGCTAATAATGCTAACAACATGGTAGCAACATGTTAACAATACTAGAAACATGCTAACAATATGGTATCAACATGTTAACTATGTTTAAAAAAACATGCTAACAGCATGCTAATAGTGCTAGAAACATACTAACAACATGCTAACAACACAGTAGCAACGTGCTAATCATGCTAAAAACATATTAGCAACATGCTAATCATGCTTTAACAATCCAACAACGTGTTAAACATGATAAAAACATGTTGACAACATGCTAATAATGTTAACAATGTTAACATGTTTTAGTATAATTAGCATGTTGTCACAAATCATGTTTGCAACATGCTAGAAACATGCTAATCATGCTAGAAACATGTTAGAACCATGCTAATCATGGTAGAAACATGCTAGTAACAAGCTAATCGTGGTACCAACATGCTAATGACATTCTTATCACGTTACAAACATGCTAACACCATGGTAATCATGCTAGAAACATGCTAGCAACAAAGAACATCCTAATCACGTTACACACATACAACATGCTAATCGTGTTGTCAACATGCTAATCACATTAGAAACACGTTAACACCATCCTAATCATGCTAGAAACATGCTAGCAACAAAGAAACAAAATGCTAATCATGTTAAAAACATACTAACAACATGGTAATCGTGTTGGCTACAAGCTAATAAGATGATTATCACATTAGAAACATGTTAACATCATGCTAATCATACTAGACACATGCTAGCAACAACATAGGAACTTGCTAATCATGTTAAAAACATGCTAACAACATACTAATTGTTCTGGCACATGGTAAAATACTAGAAACATGCTAGCCACAATATAGGAGCATGCTAATCATGCTAGAAACATGCTAGTAACATGCTAACTGTGTTGGTAACATGCTAATGGCATGCGTATAATGTTAGAAACATACCAGCACCATGCTAATCATGCTAGAAACATACAAACAACAAAATAGGAACATGTTAATCATGTTAAAAACATGCTAACAACATGCTAATCATGTTGGCACATGGTAAAAATACTAGAAACATGCTAGCAACAAAATTGGGACATGCTAATCATGCTAGACACATGCTAGCAACACGCTAATTGTGTTGGCAATTGCTAACAACATTCATATCATGTTATAAACTTGCTAACACCATGCTAATCATGTTAACAATATGTTAATAATGTTAAAAACATGTTAACAACACATGTTAGAAACATACTAGCAGAATGCTAATCATGCTAGAAACATGCTAATGATCCTAAAAACACACTATCAACATGGTGGCAATGCTAATGCTAATCATGCTAAAACATGCCAACAACAACTAATGAGGCTAAAACATAATTATGTTAAAAACATGTTAGCAACATGATAACATGCTAATCATGGTAGAAACATGCTATCAACATGTGTGTATGTATGTATCTATCTCTGATTTACCTTCAAAACAATTAAAATTTAATCGTTAAAACTACTTTATTCTTCAAACTGAAAACTTTCCAACTTCAAGCTTTTAAAACTTTTTCAAGCCAACTTCAAAGTTTGTCTTTACAAGCTTTTTAAAAATTTAGTTCCAATAATAGTGTTTTAAAGCCACATGACATTTGTTAAGAGTCACAAAAACTAGTGCTCTTCAAATCACTGAACGAAATTTGATCCCAAACTAATTATAAACTGAGTTTTGCCTCAATAAACTCCTAATTTGCTATTTATTAGTTAGTAAGGTAGTATGGGGTGGGGTTAAGGGATAAAAGGGATAAAAAATATAGTTATGCAGAATAAAGCATTAATATGTGCTTTATTAGTCATAATAAACAGCCAATATACATGCTAATATGCAACAGTTTAATAGTGAAAACTATCCTTAAAATAGCGTTACCCAAAATGTGTGCTTTTTATTCCTTTTTTTCCTGTCACTTTTTTACAGTTCAACTTTTTCCATGCATAGTTTTACCGCAATTGTAAAAAAGAAAAGAAAAACACATTGATATATGTAAAACAAATGTATAAAAACATACATAATGTACGTTTATAGATAATGGAGCTATTTTTATTTATAAATGTGTGTTATTGGAGTATTTCATTTTATCTTCCAATAATAAGGGTTTGACTGACTGCAGTTTCTCAAATGAAGTAATTTCAGTCTCTAGAAACGGCCTCTAAGGGGCAGCATTTTCCTACATCTACACCATCTCTCACCACAGCCAACCGATTACAGACAGACCGACAGAACGAAACACTTCAAGTCTGTCTCTGGAAAATGACAGTAGTAATTTTTAGCGTTGACTTGGGAGAGTTTGCACTGTCTGCGGAGGTGAACCTTTGAATGCCCCATTTCCCAAAGCGGAGAACACAAAGAAGACGCTGCAGGTCCCAGTCATTTTACTGACAGACTGCAGATGCTCATTTTGACAAATGACTGAGACGAGTGTTTAATTAAGCATTTCATTACTCTGCTCTCATCAAGCAGACAGTGCTTATGAAATATGGGCAATAGATGATGCAGAGATGTTTCAATAATTGCTGTCTGTTGTCAAAAAAGATGAAAGAACAAGGAATAGATGGAAGAAAGTTATTTATTACTATCTGACAATGCTTTAAAATGATGTTTTTCAAGCTCATAATGGTGTAATGTGTACATCCCAGAATACATTACTGATGAATTTTTTTAGAAAGATAAACTGTAATTAGTGATGTCTGCTAAGGCAAGCCATTACCTTTTATTCCTACTAATTATAGTTACTGATTTGAACAAACTCCTAATAGTAAATAGCAAGCTTTGGGGTGTAACTAAACTTGCAATGTTAGTGTTACAGACATGAAAGATACCAGAATTCATACGGCTTGCATGCAAATAAATAAATAAATAAAACCCCATAGACTTGCACTGAACAACTGAGCAACTGCATAGCAATACCCTACCAAAAAAAAATTGCAGGCAAAACAAGAGAAATGTTGAATACTTGACATGCATGAATCTTGAAAAATACAATAAAAAAATATATATAGACAGACCGAGATACAGACAGATAAAATAATGATCAATAGAACGTTCAATGATAGAACTAGATAGAACGACAGAACGACAGATAGATAGATAGATAGATAGATAGACAGAACAATAGAACGATAAACAGAAAGATAGAACGATAGAACGATAGATAGATAGATAGATAGATAGATAGATAGATAGATAGATAGATAGATAGATAGATAGAACAACAGAGAGACAGAAAGAACGACAGAACAATAGATAGAACAACAGAATGACAGAACAGGACAATAGAATGATAGAATGACAGATAGATGATAGAATGATAGAATGACAGAACAATATAATGATAGAACAACAGAATGATAGATCGAATGATAGAACGATAGACAGATAAATAGATAGATAGACAGAATGACAGGATGATAGAACGACAGATAGATGATAGAACGACAGAACAATAGAATGATAGATCGAACGATAGAACGATAGATAGATAGATAGATAGATAGATAGATAGATAGATAGATAGAATGACAGGATGATAGAACGACAGATAGATGATAGAACGACAGAACAATAGAACGATAGATAGAACGATAGAACGATACACAGATAGATAGATAGATAGATAGATAGATAGATAGATAGATAGATAGATAGATAGATAGATAGACAGACAGAATGACAGGATGATAGAACGACAGATAGATGATAGAACGACAGAACAATAGAACGATAGATAAAACGATAGATAGATAGATAGATAGATAGATAGACAGATAGATAGATAGACAGATAAAACAAAAGAACAATGGATAGATAGATAGATAGATAGATAGATAGATAGATAGATAGATAGACAGATAGATAGATAGATAGATAGATAGATAGACAGATAGACAGAATGATAGAACTACAGAACAATAGAACGACAGATAGAACGATAGCTAGATAGGTAG
>JAHKKF010524056.1:13784-25464 GCA_019740295.1 Labeo calbasu | reverse complement strand
AGGTTCTTTGTGGCGAAAGAAGGTTCTTCAGATTATAAAAAGGTAAGAAAGAGATGATTCTTTAAAGAACCTTTGACTAAATGGTTCTTTGTGGAACCAAAAATGGTTCTTCTATGGCATCGCTGTGAAGAACCTTTTAAAACACCTTTATTTTTAAGAGTAGTGTAAAATATGACATATTTTGTTACCAACAGGTGGCGCTATGATTATAGAGGACTCTTCGAAATTTAACATTGCAAAGGCCTTTAGATTAGACTGACCAAATATAATGTTGATGTCCTGTTGCCAACAGGTGGCACTGAGACTATAACCGAATACTGGCCTTCAGATGTCTTCAGGCCAGGACTCTTACCAAACATGTGAAGTCTAGTGCAGATTGGACATTGCATGTTTAAGTTAGTGCAAAACAAGTCATTTCCTGTTGTTTACAGGTGGCACTATGATTATATTAAACGTAATATTGCAAAGGCCTTTAGACTAGACTGACCACATATAATGTTGACGTCATTAAATCTCTATGAGGAGTGCGTTAGAGCATGAAACATGGCACTTCCTGTTGCCAGCAGGTGGCGGTATGACTATAACTGACAGGACTCTTACCAAATATGTGAATTTTGGTGCAGATTGGACATTATATGCGTTAATTACAACAACTTCCAGTTTTATGGCGAAACATCGAAGTTTGTCATGCTGCCACGGACACGCCCTTCAATGAAAACTCAGGATCTTCACAATTTAATGTCACAAAGGGCTTTAGATTACACTGACCAAATATGCTGGTGATCTGTTTAAATCTCTAGGAGTTCGTTAAAATACAACACCTGAAAATGGCAAAAACGGCACAAAACTTGCTGAGAAAATTCACATTTACAGTCTTCCTGTTGGGTTTCGGACTTTGTACCGGGGGATTTTTTGTAGGTATTGGTGCGTTTCATGTGTCTACTGAATTTCATACATGTATGTTAAACATAGCTCGAGGGACACTTTGTTGAACTTTTATAGGTGTCGCTATCAAGCAGTTTTGACACACCCACTTTTGAAATCCATATCAGATGTACATTTTCACCACTTCTGGCATGTGTGCAAAGTTTCATGAGTTTGAACATGTTTAGGCCCTCAAAAATGCATCATTTTGGAAAGGAAGAAGATATAAACCTTGTAGACCAAAGCTCTCTGTGTGCTGAAGCAGTGCTGCAGGAAGAGGGCGCTCTGGTTTCCTGCCATACTGTGGAGGAGGACTCTCAGCACACCACCCAACACACTCTCCTTCAGCTCTGACATCACCACCGTCTGATGCAAACACACACACAAACACTTATGAACTATGTGAAAATGACACATGGCGTAACACATGGTATTTGTAGTAAATGCATTCATATGAGAGAGACAAAGCCTGCTTTACTTTGACAATGATCTCCAGTGTGTCCAGGGCTATGAGAGCAGCTTCTGTCGCCAAGTTTCCATCCACTACCGACTCCTGCTCCACCTCTGCCTTGGTTCTGCACAGAGACAGTGTTTACAGTAAGCTATTCATAGTGCCCATGACACACACACACACACACACACACACACACACACACAACTGTACATGTACCATGTGATTATGTGCTTCATTAAGTTGACGGACAGCTAGACCAACATCATTCAGACATCCAGTGAAAAGTGAACAGAAATCAAAAGAAAAGGATAAAAGACATACTTGTCCACTCTGTCTGCATTCTGTCTCCAGTGAGTGACGTTTTTCCTCCAGCGGACATTTTCCTGACCTCCGTAAGGACTGCGCTCTGAGGAACGCACAGGAGCAGAGGTGAATGACAAATTTAATGCTCTGACATTTACTCGTGCAGATACCAACAGAGCGTCTGTTGTACCTCTGCAGCGACGGACCATCTCCTGTCTTGCTCCGATGGTGCCCAGTATGGCCTCCTCCAGACGGGCCTTCATGTCTTGAGACTTCTTAAAGGTCAGACTGTTTATCCTCTCCAGGGCTTTCTTCCCCTGAGAAGGGGCACAATGAACAGGATGAACAAAAACATGTTAACACGCAACACAAAAATGCAGAATATATAGTAAAAATCCCTGAATGTGTAAGGGGAAATGGTGCAAGATACGACTACCAAAAGAGATAGTCTCAGTTTCAAGTTATTTATCTGAATTTTAAGAGGTCATGTCATATTTTTAGTGTATTTTCCCCCCTGTGGTACATAGACAATGTTAGTAAAGGTTTTGTACCAAAAATAGCTTTTCCTGATCATTTTCCACCCTTTCTCTGGCCCTTGGAATTAAACAGGATACTCAGACGAATACAGGTTTAAACTGGCACAGCCTCTTTGTAAATAATTACATTGTGGAAGATTTATTCAAAAAAAAAAAAAAAAAAAAGTTAAAAAAATTATATTTTATTAATTTGTCTTCTGTAGAGGACACCAGGACTCTGTTTATAAAGTAAAATAAAATAAAATAAAATAACATAAAATAAAAAACAAAACAAAATAAAATATAATAAAATATACATGAAACAGTGGGATTTTTTTTTTAAATCACCAATCAATTTTTTTTTATATCAAATTTTGCATAAAGATGATTCTCAACTATGTTATCTAAGATAGCAGAATTATTTGATATACCATTTTGTTTTATGCAATATGTATGTAAAATGTCCATAAACAGGTTTTCACATTATATACAATGCATCTATACACTGTATCTAATTTGCATATTGATGTGTTTTTTGGGCAACATGTAAAAAAACAAAAAAACCCCAAAACTTTTAATTGGCAAGATTTTCATAATAATATCTAATATTTCATAGGAATAATATACACTACCAGTCAAAAGTTTTTGAACAGTAAGATTTTTAATGTTTTTAAAATAAGTCTCTTCTGCTCACCAAGCCTGCATTTATTTGACCCAAAGTGCAGCAAAAATAGAAAAAAAATGAAATATTTTTATTATTTAAAATAACCGTTTTCTATTTGAATTTTAAAATGTAATTTATTCCTGTGGTTTCAAGGCTGAATTTTTTGCATCATTACTTCAGTCTTCAGTGTCACTTGAACCTTCAGAAATTATTCTAATATTCTGATTTGCTGCTCAGAAACATTACTATTATTTTGTAGAAAACAGCCAAGTAGAAATGTTTCGCGTTTATTTGATGAATAGAAAATGATGAACAGAAATCTTTTGTAACATTACAAATGTCTTCATCACTTTTCATCAATTTAAAGCATCCTTGCTAAATAAAAGTATTAATTTCTGTAAATTATAATAATATATAATAATTTTACAATAAAATAAAAAATGTTTCTTGAACAGAAAATCAGCATATTAGAATGATTTCTGAAGGATCATGTGACACTGAAGACTGGAGTAATGATGCTGAAAATTTAGCTTTGATCACAGGAATAAATTACATTTTAAAATATATTCAAATAGAAAGCTCTTATTTTAAATAGTAAAAATATTTCAAAATGTTACGTTTTTTCTGTACTCTGGATTAAATACACGCAGGCTTAGTGAGCAGAAGAAACTTCCTTAAAAAAAAAAAAAAAAAAAAAAAAACATAAAAAATTTTACTGTTCAAAAACCTTTGACTGGTAGTGTATTATTTCTTTTCCTATTCACTTTTCCCCAAAATGTGTAACAAACATGCTTTGTCCAGTGGACATATGTGAAATCGATGTCCTGTTTCACAACAGAAAGTCATATTTTGATATGAAACCCCATAACATTTTCCTGAGATGTTGATTTATGACAAACAATTTGAAAATGATTCAGATTTTAATGATCATATTTCCATAAGGGTGTTAAAGTTGATCACTACATTAACGTCAGCCGTCTAATGTAATGTTTGCAAATAAATCAAAAGATTTTCCATTAAAACTGATTTTTCCAGATTTTAAAAAGCATGCAAAGTATGCAAAGTGACAGATGCAATATGATTGTTGTATGACCTGCATTTTCCTCTTATTGCTCCTTTGGTATTCAAGATGAAACATGATCAATCCTACTATCTCACCGTGATTGGATGGTCCATGTTTCTAAATACCCAATAGTCATTACTGAAAAGGGCTTGTGGATGTACCTTGTATTCGAAACAGGACAGACAGAGGTGAAGAAGATCAAGCAAGCGGTTGATTTGTGGCACAGACAGGTCCGAGACCCAGCGCTCCAAAAGCCCTGCGTCTGCATTCTTCAACACCCACAGGAAACAAACCAGCAGCGTCCTGCTGCACTCTGCAGAGAGGGCGCTACACTGACGGCCCGCCTGACGAAGAAACAAACAAAAACACTTTTATGCTACACAAATACACTCACATAGACAAAACACAACAAAGCCGGCCGATTAGACATCACATCCGTCAGCTTGTTTGGGACAGACATATACAGAGGATGTCCTTACACACCCAAATGTATAATAAACACTTAGACACACATGATCCTCATTTCCTCAGCCATACATAAGCCATTAATATTCACTAATAACCAGGAAACCCTGTTGTACACTTTGAGGCAGAAAGCACACAATAACCCCTCTAGTGGTGGAGAGCAGTAATGCAGTGAACAGAATGGACAGGAATGAATGTGAAGGGCTCCTCTAGTGGTGATGTTAAGACATATTAAAGGGTTAGTTCACCCAAAAATGAAAATTCTGTCATTATTTACCCACCCTCACCATGTTCCAAACCTGTACGTTCATCTTCAAAACACAAATTAAGATATTTCTGATGAAATCTGAGAGCTTTCTGACCCTGCACAGACAGCAACGGTACTACCACATTCAAGGCCCAGAAAGGTAGGTATAAAGAACATTTTTTTAGTTCATGTGACATCAGTGGTTCAATCTTAATTTTATGAAGCTACGAGAAGACTTTTTGTGCGCAAAGTAAACAAAATAACTTTGTTCAACAATTTCTTCCAGGTCAGTCTTTGTCGATGTTCTTAATACCTTTCTGGGCACTGAATGTGGCAGTTGCCATCTACGCACGGTCAGAAAACTTTTCATCAAAAATATCTTAATTTATGTTCAGAAGACGAACGAAGGTCTTATGGGTTTGGAATGACATGAGTGTGAGTACTTAATGACAGAGTTTTCATTTTTGGGTGAACTAACTCTTTCAGATGAATGTGAGGGAAAATTCCAGAAGTCCCTTAACTGTCACAAGTAATATTATTTCTGTTGTCTGCCTTTTCTATTTATTCCACTAGGGCAAGAGCATGGGAAAAAGATGCGGAAACTCTTATGTGCACAAACAGCTTATTTCTGAAAAATAAGAAAAATATTTGTTTTATTTTGGATCTTTTTAGGTGAAAAAAAAAAAAGGGTAGAAAGTACTATGAAATTATTAGTGGAACATAACTAGGGCATCTTGCACACAAGACTTGAACCTGCATCATCTGTATGAGCACCAAGGCTTAATATGAATGAGTAACTGACACAGTTAAAAAATATTTATATTTCAAATGCGCTGCTGTTTAAAAGTTCGGGATCAGTAAGATTTTTATTGTTTTGTTTTTTTTATTAAAGTTTCTTATGCTCATCAAGGCTGCTTTATTTAATCAAAAATGCAGAAAAAATATATTGTGTAATCATTGTCAAATAATTTATTTCTATTTTAATATACATTAAAATCTAATTAATTCCTGTGATCAAAGCCGAATTTTCAGCATCATTACTCCAGTCTTCAGTGTCACATAATCGTTCAGAAATGATTGTAACATTTCGCAATATTACTGTTTTTTTCAGCATTTTTGATCCAATAAATGCAGCTATGATGAGCATAAGATACTTCTTTAAAGACAACATTACAAGTCTTGCTGATTCCAAACTTCTGAATGGCAGTGTAAGTACTGTGCTTTTTACACATTTAAAAAAAAAAAAAAAAAACAGTTTCCACAGAATTATTAAGCAACACAACATAATAATAAATATTTCTTGAGCAGCAAATCAGCATATTAGAATAATTTATGAAAGATCATGTGACACTGAAGACTGGAATAATGGCTGTCAAATGCTATTTTTCAATATGAAAAATTTCAATATGACTAGAAAATAGTTGTTTTGTATTTCTGATCATATTTCACAATATTACTGTATTTGTGATCAAATAAATGCAGCCATAATATACCTCTTTCAAAAACATTAACCTAAACATACACTACAGTTGTAAAAATGTAAAAATTCACAACCTTCATTCATATTCATAACATTAGTTATTAATAGAGATCAGTGAGCAGGTACTCACCACTGTCGGCAGAGTGAAGGGGTTGGCTTTGGAATGGGGGAGTGGTGAGCCAGCAATCGCCATGGCAACAGA
The DNA here is from genome assembly GCA_019740295.1 of Labeo calbasu. Lineage (NCBI taxonomy): Eukaryota > Metazoa > Chordata > Actinopteri > Cypriniformes > Cyprinidae > Labeo > Labeo calbasu. Next base: position 19,147 of record JAHKKF010524056.1, on the reverse strand, counting down.
CTGGCTGATGGTGCCGTTGTCTGGGTCGTTATCGTCGACGAGCGCCGAAGCGTGACGTACACGCTGTGGGGACGTGTCTGGGACACAAAGGTGGAGAGATACAGATCTTGGCTGAAATGGGGTTTTGTTCAGTTTTTAATGACTCTGTGGAGCTCTGACCTTTGAGAGACTATTCAACTCATAAACAAAGAGTTTATATAAATAACCGGAGAGATAAGCGCGCTGCTCTATTGTGGGCGCTCGCCTCACAGGGTCTCACTAACCGGTGAAGTCGTAAAGCTGGGGCAGCGTCTCCATGACGATGGGGATGAGTGGCAGGTAGAGCTGGGCGATGTGCGAGCGGACCTGGGGGTCGGTGTAGCGGGGGTCTGCGTCGTGACTGCACAGCAGAGAATGCAGCGCACTAATGGCCTTCTTGTGTAGGAAGAACAGACTGAGAAAGAGAGAAAGAGGTGTGAGATGTGATTTGAGGTGTTGCAGTTGATGTATTTTTAAAGGTCCTATTTATAAAAAGTGTCTTAATGTACTAATTTAAAAACAAAATATGAAACTAAATGGCTTCGGACACGGTAAAGCATGCTAATGCTTCAAAAACGTCAAGCACTATATACAGGTGCATCTTAAAAAAATTAGAATATCGTGAGAAAGTTCATTTTTTGTTTGTAACTTATTTCAAAAACTGAAACTTTCATATATTCTAGATTCATTGCATGTAAAGTAAAACATTTCTAAAGTTTTTTGGTTTTAATTTTGATGATTAGAGCTTACAGCTCATGAAAGTCAAAAATCCAGAATCTCAAAATATTAGAATATTTCCTAAGATCAATCAAAAAACGGATTTGCAAAACAGAAAAGTTCAAGTTCTTTAAAGTATGTTCATTTATGCACTCAGTACTTTGTCGGCAACACATATTACAGCAATTTCCTTGCTCCTAGCACAAATTACAGCATCAGTAAAGTGTGACATGTAAGTGATCAGCCTGCGGCACTGCTGAGGCCCTCTTGAGCCTTCAGATCATCTGTATATTGATGGATCGACTGTTTCTCATCTTTTTGAAAATATCCCACAGATTCTCAATGGGGTTCAGGTCAGGCATGTTGGCTGGCCAATAAAGCACAGTAACATCATTGTCAGCAAACCACTTGGAAGTGGTTTTTGCACTGTGGGCAGGTGCTAAAGTCCTGCTGGAAAATATAGAGCTTGTCAGCAGATGGAAGCATAAAATGCTCCAAAATCTCCTGGTAGATGGCTGCATTGACTTTGCACTTGATAAAACGCAGTAGACCAACACCAGCAGATGTCACGGCACCCCAAATCATCACTGACTTTAGAAACTTCACACTGGAGTTTAAGCAGCTTGGATTCTGTGCCTTTCCAATCTTCCTCCAGACTCTGGGATCATAATTTCAACATGAAATGCAAAATTTACTTTTATCTGAAAAGAGGACTTTGGACCACTAAGCAACAGTCCAGTTCATTTTCTCCTTAGCCCAGGTAAGATGTTTCTGATGTTGTTTCTGTTTCAGAAGTGGCTTGGTAGCCCTTTTCCTAAAGACGTCTGAGCGTGGTGACTCTTGATGCGCTGACTCCGGCTTCATTCCACTCCTTGTGAAGCTATCCCAAGTGTTTGAATCAGCTTTGCTTGACAGTTGTTTTTAAGCTTGTGGTCACGCTGTTGCTTGTGCACCTTTGTCTACCCAATTTCTTCCTTCCAGACAACTTTGCATTTAATATGCTTTGAAACAGCACTCTGTAAACAGCCACCCCTTTCAGTGGGTGACTTATCCTCTTTGTGGAGGGTGTCAATGATTGTCTTCTAGACCATTGCTATGATGTCAACAGTCTTCCCCATTATTGTGGTTTCAAAGAACAAGAGATACCCGCAATTTATACTGTAGAGATGGACATTTAATGAAACTCAAACATAAATATTCCAATATTTTGGGATACTGGATTTTTGACTTTCATGAGCTGTAAGCTCTAATCCTCAAAATTAAAACAAACAAAAAAAAACCTTTAGAAATGTTTTACTGTACTTTATGTAATAAATCTAGAATATATGAAAGTTTCAGTTTTTTAAAATAAGTTACAAATAAAAAAAAAAACAACTATAAAACTATAAACTATAATACGATATTCTAATTTTTTTGAGATGCACCTGCATGTATTGTAATTATTTTTTCATAGCTTGTAATTGATCACACACTGTTTCCTTAATTAACTATGGTTTTAATTTAAAGGCATAGTTCCACCCACTAATGAAAATTATGTCATTAATTACTCACCCTCATGTCGTTACAAACGTTCATTCATCTTCAGAACACAAATTAAGATATTTTTGATTAAATCAGACAGCTTTCTGACCCTGCATAGACAGCAACATGACTAAAACATTTTATGCCCCGCAAGGTAGTAAGGACATTGTTAAAATCCAAATGTTTAAACGTAATGTTTTAAAGCTACGAGAATACTGTTTGCGCGCAAAAGAAAACAACAATAATGGCTTTATTCAACCGATGCAGGAGCCGGCATTCTGTTGTAGAACATCCATCTTTCTTAGTTATTCTTTTGTATATTCTGGTTTGAAAAAGTCAAAATCTTTAGACGTTTATGGAGACTGTTATGTACAGCGTGCGTTGTCTTCTGCTTGTAAAGTCGCAGAACATCCTTGTTCTACGTCAGAACACTGACTCCTGCATCAGCAGCACCATACGCATGCGTTGTGGTAGAAACTGTTGAATAAAGTCACTATTTTTGTTTTCTTTGTGCACAAAGCATTCTCGTAGCTTCATAACATTACTGTTAAACCACTGATGTCACGTGAACTATTTTAACAATGTCCGTACTACCTTTACAGGCCTTGAATGTGTCAGTTGCGTTGCTGTCTATTCAGGGTCAGAAAGCTCACGGATTTCATCAAAAATATCTTAATTTGTGTTCTGTAGATGAACTAAGGTCTTACGGGTTTGGAACGACATGAGGATGAGTAATTAATAACAGAATTAATACATTAATGTATTCATTTTCTAACATTTTTAAATATGCTGCTCTCATCAGCACATATGCTTTAAGGCTGACTAAACAGATTTTATTTGAACATATGAGACATCATGCACTTGCTGACTTTGTAATGCTTACAGAAAAAAATTCGGCATTATACACAAAACAACTTACAGAGAACAATATGTGATGTGATCTAAGAAAACCCAACATATGGTGAAATTTTACTTTTAGGTTTTGATACCATATGAAAGCCGTTTTGATACCATACAAAACTTTTTATTTTGTCCATAGCTCAAACATAACAAAAGTTATGGCTATCTTAAGTTGGCTGATAGCAATGATTTATAGAAATGGAATTTAGAGAAAAACGAGTTTAAAGTGAGATGGCTTTCACTTTCACTTCACGGTTTAATGAGAGCTGTCTGTCAAGTCAGGAGCGCTATACTGCATCATTACACAAACAGCGTAACATCTGTTTTCCTTTATCACGGGCATAGTCTCTGAACTTTTGATCACCCCTTGTACATTTAGATGGCACGAATAGTGTACCTTGTAGTTTTCATTTAGAAAAGCGAGCGCATTAAAATCGGCTCAAAATATCATTCACGTATGACTGGATGTAATCCTAGTCTGAAGCTACTAAAAAAAAATAAAATCAGATCAGTGTCCTCTGATCAAAATCTGCAGACTGACTCTCAGCAAATCGGGCCAAGTCGTCAGGCAAAACTCATGTACAGTAGTGTATTTTAGCCTTAAGCTCTGGTATCGAAATTGGCATTGTGAAATTTAACAGCTTATAACAGCTTATCAATATAACAGCTTGTAAACAATGACACATAAGGTCACATTTACCTCAGAAAAAAACATATTTGGTGACCACAAACTCGTTAGTCAGCTAGAAAAATGTCTAGAGAGCAGCATTTTGCTAAATATATGCACCATATAACATATTCATTATAATTTTTATTGTTCTTCAATATTTACTTCATGTTTGAATAAATCTGTTAAATATTTTATGACAGCCACCATTTAAATGTTTATATTTCAAATAACAAATTGGAGCAGAAACATAATTATGTAATTTTAACTTTATTACTAAAAAGCTTAATTGAGTGTAATTTAAGCATTTGTATACAAATCAGTTAATTTCAGCCTTTAATATTATATTAATGTAGTACCAACTGAATCTCATGCATGTTTTTAGCATTAGTTGAGAGATTTTTTTCCTTCTTGAGAAAATTTGGCATGTACTGTACCTGATATATATCCAAAATAATCAATATTGAATTGTGAAACAAGTGAATTGTGTGTCAAAACTCAGCCCTAATTTACAGACCATAAAATGAAAGAAATCAGCTAAAATACTTGCGTGTATGAGCATAGGAACGTTTCTCACCCCTCTCCGTCTGGCTCCAGGATGAGTGACAGCTCAGCCAACAACAGACCAGAAAGAAAATGCTGCTGGCGGAACGGCACAGACAGTTCGAACATGCTGACCACACCCTGATCCTGAACATGAGAGGAGAATGCTGAGCTCTACAAGAGAAGACAGAAAATGTCTGCTTCAGCATTGCCATAATAAGGTAAAGTGCAGTTCTTTCCTAAGAGGATTCCACTGAGTGTGTCCAGCTTGATATAATGTGGTTGTATGGCAGACAAACAGCAGACAGCAACATAACATCCATCATGACAGGATTTACACTCTAAAGTGAGAAACACTCCAGCGCACAATTACAAACAAATCAGGAAACTCTACATCACTGACATGATTTTTATGAAGCATGAGAATGTGGTCAGTTTCTATAAACATTTGGAGAAGAGCACTCTCTCTAATCCTCCCACATCTTTGTATGTTTCTGCTCATGGTTTCCAAAAAATGTTAAGCAGCACAACTGTTTTCAACACTGATAATAACAAATGTTTCTTGAGCAGCAAATCAGGACATTAGAATGAATTTTTAAGGATCATGTGACACTAAAAAGAGAGTTAGAGTGATCGTGCGTACCTGAGAGGTGGTGGAGGATGTAGAGGGCGAGGGGGAAGCAGGAGGACTAAGGGTGGCGCAGGGCAAATTCAGGGTGACGTAGTGCTCATGACTGCAGACGATCCGTATGAAGTCCATCCTTAGTGCTGTCAGAGAGCTGGGGTTCTGCGCTGTGTGGAGCTTATTATTAATCTGTAGATGCACAAATGCATGAAACTGTCATTTGGGACCCCTGACCACAAAACCAACCTTAAGTAACGCAGGTATATATGTATCGATAGCCAAAAATACATTGTATGGGTCAAAATGATCAATTTTTCTTTTATGCCAAAAATCATTAGGATATTAAGTAAAGATCATGTTCCATGAAGATAT
>JAHKKF010524053.1:0-17573 GCA_019740295.1 Labeo calbasu | reverse complement strand
GCATTCATACATGGTTATTCTAATTACTAAAGTTCTAATGGCTAAAGTTGAATGCTAATTATAATTATAATATTATATCAGATATTTAATATTAGTCTTGGTGAGTAAACTAAAAATGTAATTAATTTCATTAAAATTTCATTCATTTAACATATTTAATATTGGGGTCATCCAAGTTATTTAATATATTTAATTTTTGTTTTTTGTTTTTTTTAAAAGCAACACAATAGTTACTTTCCCTGGTAATTAGTTACTTTTATAATGATGTAACTCTGTTACTAACTCAGTTACTATTTGTGAGAAGTAACTAGTAACTATAACTAATTACTTTTCAAAGTAACATTCCCAACACTGGTGTTATATAGTGAGCCCTCTTTATATAAAAGAGACATATTTGGCTCATTGGAAATACATGCCTCTAGCTATATTTCTGCAAAACTCAAACCGGTTAAAATTAACACTATAGGCAGTAAAATTCTGACACCCATTTCTTAATGAATAATAACCTTAAATGAGTTTCAGCTTACTGCAAACATTTAATTTTACATTTTATTACCATTCATATTTTTTATTTTATTACCGATAAAACCTTTCAGAAATATGCCGGAGGAGTGGTTTAGCCTTTTTAAGTTTTACTGTTTCAGTTATATTCTTCTAAACACATTGTTAACAGGAATATACAAGAACTATAAAAGACGCTTGGTTGACAAATATTGTTTTGCACTCATATATAATATGCCTATGTGTGTTTGTGTAGGTGGGTTTGTTTGGAAACAAACCTACACTCAATGTCTAGTTATTTGTCTCCTCGGTTCAGCCCATATAAAGAATTGCTTCAGTGATTTCACAATCTGGCTGCCGTTTCACAAAATGTCCTATTCCTTTTGCAGCACAGCCCCTGCGTCCTGTTCACAAGACAGAGACAAAGGCATTGCTCACTGTGCATATCCTGTTTGTCATATTTTCAACATCTTGTGTCAGTTGTGATTTGATGCATTCTTAAATACAATGATGTCTCACTGAATTGTAATCAGGAACAGGTCATGAGAGGTGAGTTGACGATGGATGAAATGATGGTTTATCTGCTGACTGTGGCCTGTTATTAGAGACTGAAGTGAGTGACTTGACAATCTGACAGATGAATATTATAGATCAGGCAAGAAATCCATCTTTCTTTCTGTCTCTCTCATGTTTTCCTCTTGTTATTGTCATTTCTCTTGCCTCTCCAGGTCTTTGTTCGTGAAGGAATAGTTTAGCCAAACATTAATTTGCTAAAAATGTATTCACCCATGGGATTTAGATGTTAATGAGTTTGTTTTTTCACTTGTTCACCAATGGATCCTCTGCAGTGAATGGGTGCCGTCAGAATGAGAGTCCAAACAGCTGATAAAAACATCACAATAATCCACAAGTAATCCACAACACTCCAGTCCATCGGTTAACATTTTGAGAAGTGAAAATCAGAAGATTTGTAAGAAGCAAATCCATTATTAAGACGTTTTTAGCTTCAAACCATTGATTTTGGCTAAAATACAAGTCTTCTTTCCATAAAATTGCTTTCTGCAGTGAAAAAGTTGTCTGGTCTGAATCAGGAGAGAAATATGCATAGATAATGCACTGTTTACAAGCAAAATAGTTCATAACTGTTCTAAACAAATATGTCGGTAGATTTTGATGTGAGAGGAGGAAGCCTGGAGGAATCATTATTTTCACAAGAGGAAGTGTTATTATGGAATATGAATAGAAAAGGTTTAGAGTTAACTTCATAATGATGAATTTGTTTATAAACATGCAGATTTGCTCTTCACAAGATGTTAATTGATGAACTGGAGTAGTGTGGGTTACTTGTGGATTATTGTGATGTTTTTATCAGCTGTTTGGACTCTCGTTCCAACGGCACCCATTCGCTGCAGAGGATCCATTGGTGAGCAAGCGATATAATGCTACATTTCTCCAAATGTGATGAATAAACAAACACATCTACATCCTGAAATAATGTTGAGTAAATGTTCAGCAAGTTTTCATGTTTGAAATAAGTATTCTTAAATTAGTAGCTATATTTAGGGGTTCAAGTGTGTAGCGCTGAAACCCTATTGTAATTGGTTGAATAGTCACGGATGAGCGATTTCCACGTAACACTGATTGTGCAGACCAAACCGTAAGAGCTCAATCTGAGGTCACAGATAAAAAATCACGGAGGGAAAAAACATAAAAATGGCTATAACTAGGCAACCATTTGTCCTATCAACATGAAAATCGCTGTGCACTGTCTTGGTCCAAAGTGCCACAAGTGTCTATAGGGACATTTGTGTATCTCAAAAAAACATGGCCGCCATTGGACGATGGAATTTGAGCACCCATTAGACAAGGTTAACGGAGGCCAATCGGAACGACACTTGGTGGGCCTGTTTGATTCATGATCCCAAAGGTTTGTGAGAAATTTGAAAGAAATCGGCCACTGGGGCCCAGTATGTCTTTGCCTCTAGAACCACTGCTGTCAATCAAACCATTTTTTAAATGATTGAGAAGATGTGAAAAACCTACTTTTGCGAACTAGTCCTAGGTTTTTCACTCAGTCTGGAAAAATACTCTGCAGTGCAGACTCTCTAGGTCAATAATTATCAAAAACATGATGAAATATATCCTTTGGGAAGCTATAATGGGGTCCTTTAGCATTATTCCTTTCATATGCATCTGGTATAACCAGAAGTGATGGTATGAGCATGAGAGTCCACTAGCTGTATACCAGAAATGCTATAGCTCGGAAGTGTGTTGCAGTTGTGGGTCATCATTTTCATTAGCAGTTCTGCTGCATCCATCATTAGCCAATCCTCCTGCCAGTGCTAATGGCCTGTCTGTGGCACTAGCAAGGATCCAAACAGCTGTAACCTGGCTAACCCAATTACTCACCCAGCCAGCAAGGCTTTGGTAATGCTCTGGGGAGCCTCTCCACTGGCCCTCCCTGCTGGCCATGCCATCACTTCAGGGGAAGGAGGCGTGAGCTGCCACTGTTTGAGCTCCTGCGGTGGTCTGCAGAAAGGAGAGGAATGGAATAATAAACACAACCGTACAAAGCCATTATTTTGTATAGCGGTACTCGAAAGGCACACAGGCCAACACTGGAGGAGGGACCCAAGCCATATCTAGAGACCAGAATATCACAGAGACCTGGGGAAAAGCTTTTTTTTTAGCTTGGGGAGGTAAACAACCACCAAGAAACTATTAAGAACATGCTAACAAACACATAGATCCTTGTGAAAAAGAAGTGCAAACTGAATGTAATGTTTTATACACTTATCAGCATGTTACAATTAAATGAAAATGTATTGTTGTTTAAATTTATAATAAATTCAGTTAGTTGAACTTAATAGTACTTTGTGACACACTTAAGTTGCATTTTATATGTTTATGTAGAATTTCATACTTCTTACTTCTAAAATATACTAACTTTAAATGTAATATCAATGTAACATTCTTTGCAGTCAAAATTATACATCAAGTACTTTACATGTGCTTTAGTATTTTAGTCAACACACGAATAGGAGCACTTCTTGTAGAAATGATTACACACATTTATTACTAAAGTGCACTTTTAAAGTGTGTTAAGAAACAGTTAAAAGTGTTCTCTCTTTAGACTTAAGGGGCCTTTTGTTACTTTTTTATTATGTACTCTAAAGTAAACTTTACAAAGTACAATTTTTTGTACAATTTTTGACGTTTGTCACAAAAAGTCTTTTTCGTTGCCTTTTTCCCTATCACGTTTTAGAAATCATCAGAAATTATAAATCATTTGAAAGCTAAAAACCTCAAAATTCATCAGACATTGTATTACCATGGAAATGGGACTTCAAAGTCATATTACAAAATGTATTTGTTCATGAATTATAACAATTTAAGTTTGAATAGTGCACTTTTATGTCTATGTTAAAAAATGGGGGTGACAGTTAAAGGGTTAATTACAATTTGTATATCAGTAAGTCTCGAGCAGTCATTAATTGTGTTAATAGACTTAAACTATACATAGTATTAAATAAATAAATACGTTTTAAATCTATTACTTTTTTACTAGGGTTTAGAATACACTGGAGTTAAACAGATTACTTTTATGCTGCCTTTATGCATTTTTTTAAGGCTTCAAAGTTTTGGTCACCATTCACTTGCATTGTATGGACTGATCTTTATATGTGTTCTGTAGAAGAAAAAAAAAGTCATGTACAGTACATCTGGGATAGCACTGGGATAACATTTTTGTATGAACTTTTCCTTTAACACCTGTTTTGCAACTGTCTGGCAACCTCCTAGGCAAACATCGTTCACGTTTTCCTCAAAAAATATAAAAAAGACTAGTCTGTTGAGTTGCGATTTTAAAGGTATCATCTTGCAGTTTCTCTGGTATTCATTCCATGATCATGAGCATCGACTTTAATAACTCAAACTGATCTACCGAGACATCTACCTTTCTTTTGGCTCTGTGCAAATAGGCACCGAGGTTGACACTGTGCCGAGAACTTCAAAGTAGCAATTTACAGCTAGTAGTAAGGTGGAAGCCATTATTAAAGCCACAGAACTGGACCTAGCACTCAAAATGCTATTTTTTCCTGTCATTTAGGCATCATTTATGCTATGTGTAGGCAAACAATAAGCATTGTAAATTTTCTCTATCTTCTCATCCTGTGCTTTTGTGTATGTGCATGCTGCTCTTTTTTTTTCTCGCTGCCCAGTACCAGTAAATTACTATGACTGTCTCTCTCCCTCAAGCCTTGTGATCTAATCCTGTGTTCAGGCAATCCAATTTCTCTCCAGCGGTGGGCATCGATGCTCAGCAGTAATACAATTCCCCAAAATCACTGGCAACATGCAGGCCCTGAAAAGCATTTTCAGAGACAAAGGAAAACAAAGGAAACGGGGAGTCACTGACTCATAGTGGGAGCAGAATTAGGGAAGGAGCACCTGGAGCCCTTGATAGACCCTCTTACACCCTGCAGGAAAATACTTTGAGCAGACCAACATGTCAGCCACTTCACAGTCAAAAATGCTACTTTTCACATGTGCTGAAATATTAAGGGTGCAGTATATTGCAGGTTGAGAAACAGCATTTGGGCCTGTGGGATCAGTTTTGCCTCTCATATATACTGATGCGCAACAGCAATCACCCACTGTTTTCTTCAGAGATGTTAAAAGATTCTTAAATAAGAAGTCTTGAGCCAAAAAACAGCTCCAAGATTAATCACAACAAAATCTGAGCTTTTTCAAAAACTTTTAAGCAAAAAGTATATATAATAATGTATATGATTGTCTTTTTTTTTTTTGGTTGAAGGATGGGAACCGTTACACCGTTTGAATTAATCCGCTTGTAGTATTTCTCACAGCAAGTGTCATGGCTGATGCCCAAATCTACTATAATTTTATAAATACTACTGTTGTTGTGTTAAAGAATGTAGTTTTAAGAGTTTATGAGGTTGGAATGCAGCTGGTTAGATTAAAAATATGCAGTTTTTTTAATAAAGATAATGCCTATTTGAAAATTTCCTTCAATGTTTACGGAGATGTCCATGGCATTCAGCGTTCATAAACCCGCCAAGAGCAGCCCTACCTCGGCCAGATCTTCTGGAATTTGCCACTGGCTCTGATGTCTCTGTAGTGGTTAAACATGAGATGTAATTAGTTTTGGTTAAATCTAACAGGCACTCTTTGGTCTCATTAATCTATTATTTATTTCAGAACGAATACATTTGGCTAAGGGCAAAAAAATGTCTCATAACTATATTTTTAAATAACTTTAATGCTGTATATCAGAGTGCTCCCTTTGTACTTCTGACTGAATTCCTTAGCAACTTGTATGATGGCTGTTGCTGTTTATTAAATAATTTTATTCAATAAATAATATTTTTGAAAATCACCCTTAACAGATGAAAGCATACTACAACAAAGATATCGCTTTCCTCAGCGGACATTCAAACTAATGTTTTATTGTGAATATGAGATTGAGCTGAAGAGTGAGTGCTGTATGAGATGCAGGTAATCACACAGGTAATCACAAATGAGGACATTCAAACTAATGTTTTATTATGAATATGAGATTGAGCTGAAGATTGAATGCTGAGATGCAGGTAATCACATCAGGGGTGTCACATTCAGTTCCTGCAGAGTTTTGTTCCAACACAGAAACCATGTAGTTTTCGAATAAGCCTGAAGGACTTGATTAGCTGGATCAGGTGCATTTAATTAGGGTTGAATCTCCAGGAACTGAGTTTGACACCTCTGCCATACTTAATACGGTGAGCTTTTAGTACAGTAATACAATAAGACTTTAATGACGCAACTCAACGTTCCTTCATTACTAGTTCTTCGAATTAATTACAGAGGCTTGGGTTCAGCTATTAAACTGTCAACTTGAGATTTGAATCTGTGGCGGAAGAAAGTAATTCTACATACAAAATATTCTTTAAGACACTCTGTTATTTTTTCTTATTTATTTACATACCTATGCCGTCAAACTGTTGTGTAAACACAATATCACATTCGTAGCCGTGTGATATTCCTCTATATCAGCATGATTATCTACGTTTGAATCACATCCATGCTGATATAGGGCAATATCACACAGCTACTCATGTGATACTGCTCATATATAAATGAGCAGAGAAAGTTCATTGACGGCCTCCATGGTCCTGTCAGGGAGCATTCACAGAGCAGATGCCACCGCCTCAGGGAAAGCTGTAATGGATGCCACCATGCCGGAAAGAGATGGGGTATTGTGTTCTGTCCAAACGCACCATTACAAGTGTAGCCAACGGTGGAAAGACCAACGGGACAAACAGACTCTGGATCACAATGGCTATGGCTTGGTAAGTTCAGTGGTGGACTGAGCTCTGCGTCCGCCAAAGATTGGGACATACAGACTTCAAGTTCAGTAGGCACTCTGTGTAAATAACTAAAAGAATAACACGCACAATTTTCAGATTATCAGAAAGTTTGCAACATAAAGCAGCATAATTGACTGTTTTTGAACAACTAAAATAATTCCAGAAGCCTGGCATGTATGGTTGCTTTATTATAGTTTACATCTACTTCATTAGACAATTGTAGTGTGCATTGTTTCACACTCTTTTTTCTGACACTTTAGTCAAACCTGTGCTGAACGCCTATAAGAACTCAAAGCTCATTCTGAAACAAATAAAACCCTAAAAGCCCAATAAAAAAGACTTTCTCATTTCCTTGCAGTTAGAAGACAGTGAAAATTTCCTGCCATTGGCAAGTGTTAGATGGAGAAATATAAATGTGTAAAGTCTTTGTACTTAATTGGTTGTGTTTTTGCAGCAGATTAGGATCATGCTGTAACACATTAGCGGTCATATGGTGGGAACATCTTGATGGGTCATCCTCCACTGCTCTGGGTGTGAAATGACGCCACATGTGTCTGCTTGTTTCGAGCTGTCTTTATCCTCACTGCCATTACACTGACGAAGGAAAAGAACGCTTGGCTAATACACATTTTTTCCTGTTTTAAATGCATGTACGTTAACATTTAGTCCTAAATTTTAGGAAATGACAAACAAATAAGGATGTATAAGGACAGAAACATTATATAGCATGTGTACAATTTTTCACACAAACTCATTTCCTCATTTATATACATTACCAGTTAAAACAATGATAAAAGTATAGTCAATGTAAACAGATACATACAGCCCTGGCCCCTGGCACCATCCATTGTCCAGTGTCTGAATTATGTCTTTGCAGACGTTTTGACCAACAAAAATAAATGTTTTGTGTGGGAAACTTCTGCAGCATAAAGACAACAGCTTTGCTACATATTTCATTAGTTTTGACTACAACAGTTTTTCTGCTTGCAGGCATTTATTAGTCATTCACAGAGACATTAGGAGAATTAAGATGATTTTTCACATTTCTGCTCTGAGGCCTCTTTGGAGTTCTGTGCAGTGCCATGTTATTTACCATAAAACATTTTGCACACGGAATAAGGACTATTCATGCACACCCACAAAATGTGATTTTTTATTAAAATATGCAAAATGCGCGAGTATTATGAAACATACCTGCCTACCTTTACCTCAGTCGTGATCACCCACACCAGGGACACTTTCACAGAAATTGCTGTTACACAACATGAACTATTATAAGGCTCTGATAATGAATGTCAGATCTGTGAATTTTATGTTATTCTACTGTCAAGCAATTTAACACCCAAACACATCACCCTGAAGCTGAACCATTCATGATGTAAGACCGCAATATTGAGTGTAATGGCGTCTGTGGCATTTGAATAAATAAACTGTCATGCCACCAGTCTGAATGATTTGCAAGTATATATGAAATAAAATGACTAGTTTTTTTTGTTTGTTTGTTTGTTTGTTTGTTTGTTTGTTTTTTCAGGGCAATTGACAAATTGGTAAAAAATTGTGTGTGTATGAAACAAAACTCACTCTCGAAATTGCAATGATTCACCACTATTTTCAATGGAAAGTAGCTAAAAGCTGAACGAATAGTTGCTAAATGTCGGTAGATGACATACGCCAGTTAGCACGTTCGTGACACTGCATCAAATTTGCCTTACTATCAGCCCTTTTTACTTGTTTGCTTCTCTTCTTGTTTTCTGTGCTCACACACTATATTTTAAAATAGCTGAATTCTCGATTGTCAGGGTTTGGACTTTGTTTCCATGTTTTCCCCCAAGCCTTAGTTCCTGTTTGTCCATTTTTGGTTCTGTTCCTGTTCTCTTTAGTTTGATTGTTAATTAGCCCCGCACCTGTTTCTGTTTCCACTGATTTTGTTCCAATCTTTATAAGCCCTGGGTTTTCCTCTGTTCCTTTGTCTTGTGTTGATGTTGATGTATGTTGAAGTTGTTTTAGTTGTCTCCTGTGTTCCATTGGATTTATAATTAAAGATCTATTTTGGATTTCTCCATCGCTGTGTGCTTTTTCCAAGTCTACATGTGACAGAATGCAAGACCAAACTTAAAAATGAACTGGGCTGAGGACTATCTCCTGGACATTCAACAGCGGGGACAATCATTAGAGGAATATGTGGAGGAGTTCCTGAGCGTGTTCGACAAGGTGAGATGGAGCGATTCAATGATCAATGCACGTTTCCGGATGGGACTAAAAGATGATCATTTGTTCAGACTCCTGATGATTACCGCAGACCCGTAGCAGTTTTTATTAATTATGACCTTGATCTAAGTAATTCAGAGTTTTGTTTTTTTTTGTTAATGTGGAGGATCCTAATCCTCCTCCCTTCTGGAAGCATGTGGTCGCTCCGTCTCACCACAAGCCAGTACCCTCCACATGTGTCTCCAATGAGCCAGTTCCCTCTGTTCTTCCTGTGCTTCCCCAAGTCCTCCAAAGCTCCTCCCTCAGCCCAGAAAAGATGGCGGCCTCGTCCGAGTCCCCGGTCAAGATGGAGTTCGTGGTCCTACTGGACGTGATGCTCCCTCTGGTTTAGTTGTCTCTGTGTTCCATTGGATTTATAATTAAAGATATATTTTGGATTTCTCCATCACCGTGCGCTTCCAAGTCTACACGTGACATGGATAAAGCTATTCTCATTTAGATATTTTTCTGTTGTCAGACAACAGAAAGCAAAACCTTGTGCTCATAGTGATTTTTGTTTCTTGGTTTCCACCATTTTATTGTTCATCAGGCAAATCAAATTCTAGCAATAACCTTTCCAATTAAACATTTTGATCTGATATCAATAAACAGGGCCTGTCTGAATGTGGTAGATTGTTTTCATAGAACAAAAAAAAAATCTAATTTGTCATATGCAAATTAATTTATATGTGAGTTATAACACCCTATTTTGTCTATAACGTTTGATATGAAATCTTGAATCCTGTGGATCGCTTGTGGTAATAAAGTGAACTGAGCAGTTTGTGTTTCCAAGCAGGCAATTATGCATTAATTATGCATTGCTGAAAACTATCTAAAAGAAGAAATGCTGATTATGTGTTCGTAAAATTAACTTGCTTGTAATTAGAACCAATTACAGACAAAAGCATCTCCACAAAAGTGAATCAGGCACTCGTTCGGAAATTACAGACGCAGACGTCTAATTCACTGTGTGGAAAATAACTCAAAGTGTGGAAATATTACTTGACAGTCAAATTTTCAATCACACATTTAATCATGTTAATAAAACACTGACTGCAGATGTGTTTAAATGTCAGTATATTATGTAATAAAGTTGTGCAGGACCAGAGATGTTTCATTATATCTAAGTTTCAGTCACACTTTAGTCTTGGGACCAGTTCTCACTATTAATAATCATGAAATATTACTTTTGCTTCAGTAAACTCTTAATTTATTAATTGTAGTAAGGTAGTTGTTAAGTTTAGGTATTGGGTGGATTAAGGGATCAAAATGATGGTCAGAATAAGGCATTAATATGTGCCAGACAATATGCTAGTGATATGCATATAATAAGAAACTAGTTAATAGTGAGAACTGGTCTCTAAACTAAAGTGTTACCAAAGTTTCAAGGTTTCTGAAGATAAGCACTGGCACTTTTTTGCACATTGTAAACTAAACAGTGTACAGAAAATTGCATTGCTATAAGTAGAATTTGTGTAAATTTGAGTAAACTGTCATGAAAGTAATGTCACAATGCAAATAATTGCTCTGAAATATTTCTTTAAGGCAAGATATCCCAGGTGAATATGATTAAAAAAAAAATGCAACTTATAGACATAACCATACTTTCCCAGTTGATAATTATGATATTATGTTTAAATACATGCACATTTATGCATTATCTAATTAAATATGCATACATTTTAATCTAACAGAAAAATGAAAATTGGATAAAGCCATATTGCCATATTAAAGACATGATTGGGGGATTTTGAAGAGAAAAATACTGTCAAACGCCAAAAAAAAACCCCACCAGGAATAAAATGTTGTATAAAATCATGTCAAATGATATATGAACAACCCACAATGTAAAAACCAGAAAGAAATAGAATGATAAAATTTAGTTTATTTTATTATTAATTTATAATAACAAGTTTAGTTTAGTTTATTTATTGTATTATTAATTATTTTGAGAAAATGTCCTTTAATTATATGTATTGCAATTCAAATCTACAGAAGCAAATAGTTAATATGCAATAGTTTTTTTTTTCTTTCTATTAGTATGAAATAACGTTCTGAAAAGCCTCACAGTTGACCAATGCATGAAATAGCAATGTTTGTACCTGTACTGTTTTGCATTAAGCCAAAGATTTATGATGTTTTAAATATTTAAAAAAAAAAAAAAAGTCTTGATTTTAAGATGGAATATGGCCATAATAACATGTTATTTGAAATTCAGGCCATGTAGTCTTCCTCAGCACAACTCAGCACATTGAGTCTTTGTCATGTTTTAATGGCCTGTATTGGTTTGACTCAGCAATGTAGTGAAGTCCTTAGTGTCTGCTTCACATACCGAACACACACACACACACCTCATTCTTCATCACCCTTCCTCTGCCTCATATCCATGACTACTGCGTCTCATTTACTGTCTCTCTCCATCTGTCTCGTTCTTTCTCGCCCTGCACATTTTGCTGATGCTGCTTTTATGTCTTGCAAGATGTTTGGGTGGAGCGTTTCTCCTGCTATCAGTGCTCATTAATGGCTCTCAGAAGAACCGCTGCAGACACCGTTTCCATTGATTAAAATTTCATCCTCTTGTAATGTAAATCATCACAGACAACCACATCCCAACATGTGGGTGAAAACGCTAATCAGTGCCGACATCTGCGTTCTCCTCACTACAGCAATGCAAAAGTGCTAAAAGTGGGAAATTAATCACCATGCATTTATCATGAAGATTTTGGCACTTTTCCATCTGTATTTTATTCTTCTTAGATGCATGTATTTTTTTTTTTTTTTTTTTTTTTTGAGATAGCAAAGAAAAACTCTCATACACAAGGCTGAGTGCTAATTTGGTCTGTTTCTATGGAAATGAGCAGCGCTGTCTCGAGAGCAGGAGTAGGCTGTACAATAAAGATGTCTAGTTTTGAGGCCAGACAGTTCAGAATTGTTCACCAAAGTGTAAAGACTCCACAATAAAGAAATGCTTGTTATATGTGAGAAAAACAAAGAGGTGCTCATTACAGTCAAACAAGTCTTAAGCTTGTTTACTGCACTTTAAAGAATACTCTTTGCAATCCAAAACAAAATGGTCAAAAGTCATTGGCAAATCTTTAAAAATAAAGTACATAAATTCCATTGCACATGTGAAAAATGAACTGTTGACAAATAATCAAGACAACAGATGCATGTTTCAACAATATGGAGACCAGCCTTACACTTTTGGTAAGTACAAAGTTCTTGAAATGATCTTTGGGTTTAAAATGTGAATTTGAAACTCTGGATTACAAAATGTGAATGTGAAACTTGAATGCAAAGTCACTTCGAATAAAAGCATATCCCAAATATAATGGCTCTAAAAAATTTATGTGATGCAACCATCAAGTAAAAAGTTATAGCATTTTTCATTAAACCTGAAGTCAAATTTTAATCACTATTTTATAAAAGGTCTGTTAACACTTTACAATAAGGTTTCATTAGCTAACATTAGATAACTATATTAGTTAACATTAACTAAAAATTAACAATACTTCCACAGCATTTATTAATCTTAGTTAAAGTTAATTTCAGCATTTACTAAAGCGTTATTAAAATCAAGTTGTGTTTGTTAACATTAGTTAATGCACTGTGAATATGAACAAGCAATGAACGACTGTATTTTTATAACTAACATTAACAAAGATTAATAAATACTGTAATAAATGTATTGTTCATTGTTTGTTCATTATAGCTATAATACATTAACTAATGTTAACAAATGACACCTTATTGTAAAGTGTTACCAAACGTTTTTAAACATATTTCAATGATAAAAAGTATTATTTTATAAATATCATTGGGACTTTGGGGAGTTGCACCACATGACATTTTACAACCAATTTGTCCAAAAAAAAAAAAATACGGACTAATTTTCAGACAGTCATGAGGGTCTCGTTTGTTCTGCATGGTTTGTATGTTGGTTGCACCACATGACTTTGGATCAAGGTTTTTGAAAAATAATAAGTAATAAAAAACAAAATAATAAAAGGCTATGCCAAACTACCTAAAGTTTTATTTTCTAAAACTTCATTCTTTTATTAAGAAGGATGATGACATACTTTTGAAAGGAGTTAGCATTCAGCATTTCAGATTACATCGTCCTGACGTCTGTTTTTTGAAATGGGTTTTTGGTGAAATGCCTCAAATAAGGTGTAACAAAAGCTAAAGATATTTTCATACTTTACTATATGACATAAAATACACCAGTAATACTCTCTGTGATTTTTTTAAAGCTTTCATTTGCCTTGAAAAACATGATTGCTAACAAGTGTCTAAATGAGACTACGGAGATTGTTCTCATTTTATGTTTATAATTATGCTCTTGCAAACTACTCAAACTCAAACTTTTACTAAAAAAAAGTTTTCTTTTATTTTTTTTCTTTTGTATTTTTTTTTAATTGAGACAGAAAGGGTTTAATGAAAGTTTAATGGTCTGAAGTCATGCCAATGTGGTTTAGATGGTTTATAGCCTATGTTTAGCTTTTTATTTTTTAATTACATTTAGGCTTCAAAATGTATAAAAGTTATGTTAATTTGTGAAGATTATCATGATAAACAACTTCATAAACTTTTGTTGGCCACATAGCTTATTCTCTGCACTAATTCAAAGGGCAATGGGAAAAACCTTTTGGGTTTTTGCTAAAGGAACCAGACTGATGCCAACTGATGGATTGGCCTACAAAATACGTCATCACTGCAGCGCTCCGTTATATAAATATAAAGTATTCCGGATACTCCCACATCTACAGCGTAAATCAAATAAACTGTGGTTGTCGCTTTATGTGTCAGTGAGATGGTGTCTTCCTCTCTAAGTAGGAGTTTTTTGGCCAGAATAAGCTGCAATGTGGACCTGACATCATGCCACTGGTCAGATGTCTGTCCGCACCAGATTGTCTATCGTGTGACATATCTGTTCAAGTCACTGCTTGACAAGCATCCCCTTCAAGCTCACTAAAATCCTCTAAGGGCTTTTATTGGAATTCTGCGATTTAGAGCAGCGCTCCGGGATTCGGTTTAAATTGTATCTGAAAGTGCTTGGCTTGTTTCTTCCAATCTCCGTCCCCAGACAGATAAAATAACCGGCCCTCTGCAGAAGAACGGAGAAGAGACATTGCTTCTTTTGGTGCTCTCATTGTAATTATCATTGAAATTGAATTCTGCTGTTTTCTGAGATACCCAGTTGCAGTTGAAAGCTGAATGGGCATCCGCATATAATAGAATTTCATCTTTCAGGCTATTGATGAAGATTAATAATCACAGTAGGATGACACCACATTGCTAGTAAACCCCTCATAATTCTTAATTAAGGGCTGATTTAATGGGAAAGGTATTTTGAAAGGCGATATATATTAATAAACAGACACCCCCCGTGGGCGATCTTTTTAATTACAATCATTTAATTAAACTCATTAAAATTATTTCCTATGTATGGATAAAGTCGGTCTCAACAAAAAATAAAATTCATAAAATTACACTTATTGTCACATATTCTTTTACAACCAGTTCATTCAAAAAGAGAACAGGTGCATGAGAGAAACTAGTAATTTCTTCACTAATAAAGAATGTTAATGGTATTCTAATGGCGTTTCTATAATAATTTGGAACCAATCCTAAAGGATTCTAACGGAATCAACTGAGAATCCCACAGGAATCAGTTTCTATTTGTCAGAATTCCAGTATATCCAGTAGAATCTTAATTGACGCTTAGAGGAAGGAATTTCCATTAGCAAACCTGTACGATCCTGTAGGCTTTCATGACTTGAAGGAAGTTCGTGTCCTCATGTGGGTTTTATCGTACGAATTCCAGAGGAGCGGTGGATATACCACTTTTTAATAATTGCTTCCTGGGAGTTTTCTGATTTTATGAGAAGCAATCATCTCCCTTACGTCTTTCTGCGGTCGAGAGGCAGCCGGGTGTTGAGGCCTAAAGATAAATCCTGGCTTTTCAAGTGCTTCTTCAACCTTCAAACGCCCCCTTATTCCACTTTGTTCATTCTTAACAGCTTTCACAGACAGACGTGGCGAGATATATCTTTAATCTTGTGTCTGGGTGTTTCTTCAACTATGGACACTTTGGCCATGTGAAAGTAAACTCTCTTAAAGCACATTTTTCATACATGTACTATTTCAATTTTTTAACAATTTTTTTTTTTAAAAAGCACGATGTTTTAACATTTGTTTTTCTATTTTTGCATTGAAACATGGGGAACATAAATGCCTTTCATTAGAATTTTATATTAAAAAAGACAATTTTAATATAACATTATAACTGAGTGCAACATTTACTTTTGCCCCTCAGCCATCAGTCAAATTAGATTTTTTTTGGCCCTTAATAGTATAAAGTTTGGAGTCCTCTGGTTCAAATGATTGAAGTTTTAAACATGCAATAATTCATATTTTTATGGATTTTTTTTTAATAGTTTAAGACTGAAAGCCTGGCTTTGATGGGGAAAACTTCTAAATCTAATGCAAACTTAGATATAGACAGTGCTCTGCGCAAGTGTTGCCAAGTCTACTGTTTATGCGAAATTAGGCTGCTTTTTCACTGTTGGGTTGTTTTTCAACACTGTGGGTTGAAGCAACCCCCCTAACGCTATATATACCCTCCGGAATGCAATTGGGCTAGTTTTGATAAGCAATAGGAAGGATTTTATTTTGAAAACCTGGCAACCCTATTCATTTTTTGTTTGTTTTTGTGCACATCTGTTCACACTGGAAATCTGATATTGGCCATATTTAAAATGAAATATGTAAACAGCCACACAAAAATCAGCTATGGGCAAAAATTCAGCACTAAGGCTCACAGTGTGAAGGTAGTCATGTTGCACCTGTGTTTGCTTTATTTTTTTAACATTATTAATCCTTGGTAATCATTTGGTATCATTTATTGGTTATCAGCCATAAAATGAAAATAATTACTGGCTTATCAATATCAGCCGAAATTTTAATACTGATACTTCCCTAATCAAAACTATTACTGGCAGGCAGAAATTATAATTATAATTAATTGTATAAAACATATAAAATACATAATAACTTGTACTGAAAGCACAGATCAGATTTTCATTATATAGTCGACTCTTGACTTGCTTGTTATGCCTTTGTTCTTTGGTTTGTGTCAACTTCCTCATGACAGCTAACCCAGGTCTTCCCTACATGTACAAGCAACGGTAAGAAACTGATGTGAAACCTTTAAATCTGTATACAGTGTAAAGCAATAACCCGCTGCACAATAAGTCAAAGAGTTCTAAATTTAGCCCCAGCAGGATCAATGCGGGTGCCTGAGGAAGCAGATCTGGCGCTCATCTCTGTGGACAGACATTCAGCATCTCTCAGCACTAACCGCTTTTGTTTCATGTCATTGCTGAAGAGACAAGGCAAGGTTACAGTAGATGGTAAGCTGCAACTATTTAGCGTTTGGGTTATTAAATGCTTAACGTAAATGCATTGGTTGCTTAATTAGCTCTAATGCAGAGCCAGCCACATACAGGCCTCTCTGAACTGAGCTCAGTTCACAAAGTATTCCCAGTGCAACAGAGAGAGGAAAACACCAATACTGTTGACACTGACAGATTGCCACAGTAGTCAGGAGACATGCTGCCTTGTCTTGCTGGGTAATTATGCCTTCTCTCATTTAGTTTCCCTCTAGCAAGACCAAATGTGTTTGGGAGAGAAGCATATCAAGCAACATCAGTCACGACTGTCAGTGCTAAGGGACGGTTTCATCATATCATGCTAGCTGTGGTTATATCATCGCTTCAGGGATCATTGATTTCAGCATTTTTCATGTTAATCATTTATCCTGTGGTCATATATGGTGTTTTTTGATGCACATTTGTCAATAATTTCAAATGTTTTGATCAACTCTGGGGAATCATTTTGTGTCTTTTGTCAGGCTGGAAGTTTTCTCCACTTCACCTTCGTATGCAATGATTGGTGCAAGCATCTGAAGCAGTTCTAATCAACTTAAATGATATGCCCATTAATTAAAGTAATAAATCGCAATTTATAGCATTTAGCCCTGAATAAAAACTTTCATTTACTTATTTACTTACTTACTTTTTTTAAACAATTAATACTTGTATTCAGCAAGAATGCATTACAATTTTTTTATTATAATTTTAGGCCCCTGTAAAATAAATGTCATGGTTTCCACAAAATTATTAAGCAGCACAACTGATAATAATAAGAAATGTTTCTTTAGAGGCAAATCAACATATTAGAATTTTGGGGTGGAATTTTACTGGAACACATTACATTTTAAAATATATTCAACATATATAGAACTGTTATTTTAAATGAGCAATATCACACAACTAGGCCTGAGATATGGCTGTATATTAGCACGACTGTGATTCGGCCATAGGTAATCACAGCATGCCGATATATAGCCATATCTCACGTCTACTTGTGTGATATTGCGTTTATACAACAGTTTGA
>JAHKKF010524052.1:0-17635 GCA_019740295.1 Labeo calbasu | reverse complement strand
CATTACTCCAGTCTTCAATGTCACATGATCCTTCAGAAATCATTCTAATATGCTGATTTGCTGTTCAAGAAACATTTATTATTATTATTATTATTATTGTTATCAATATTTAAAACAGTATGTTTTTTTTTCAGAATTCTTTGATGAATAGAAAGATCCAAAGGTCCAAAGATCAGCATTTATCTGAAATAAAAAAGCTTTTGTAACTTTTTGTGATGATAAAGACATTATAATAATTTTTCTAAACTTTCTATTCATCAAAGAAACTTGAAAAAGTTCTACTCAGCTGTTTTCAACATAAATGTTGAGCAACAAATCAGAATATTAGAATGATTTCAGAACGATCATGTGACTGGAGTAATGATGCAAAAAATTCAGCTTTGAAATCACAGGAATAAATTACATTTTAAAATATATTCAAATTGAAAACAGTTATTTTAAATAGTAAAAATATTTCAAAATTTTACTGTTTTTGCTGTACTTTGGATCAAATAAACACAGGCTTGGTGAGCAGAAGAGACTTCTTTAAAAACATTAAAAATGTTACTGTTCAAAAACTTTTGACTTTTGAAGTAAAGAATTTCAGTATGCTGGACTGTTTTTTTTTATAAGACAATCATTAAAAATTTAAAATGGTCCTTTTCTGGTCTGGAAAACATAATTAAATTAATAAAAAATGTAGAAATAATGGGAATTTATGCTATAAATAATAAATTATATAGTATTATTATAAATAAAAAAGATATAATATTTATAGCATGTAATTTAATGTATATTTTTCTAGCTCATCTGCTCTGAAATATTTAATACGCTAATAGATTGCTTGTATTTATGTTTTTTTCCCCCAATGAATTAATCCAGCCCATTAATTTTCCAGTGAGTGGGGAGATTAGTGTCAGAATTATTGTCGAAAATCCTCATCCATTAGTCATAAACTGGGAAGGTCACGGAGGAGTCATGGATGATCATTAGTAAAGACATGGAAGCCCTGCTCCTTTATCTGCAGGTCATAATCTCAGCATTGGATTGTCAGTTCTGGACAATGTCGTAATTGAAAACCATGCTTTGTGGTGAAAGGAAATATCCTCCCATTGATTCGATTTTCCAGGATAAAATAGTGGTGATCATTACAAATGAAGCTGGAGAAGATTGTTGCTATAGGGACAGAAACGAAGCGGCCAATGAGAAGCCACCATGTGTGTTTGTGACTAAAGCAGCTTTTTAACATGCATTTGATGCCTCGGTGCAACCTGGTTTACAGTAATGGCTCAACTGAGTGACAGAATAGTGTTTATGTATGCTCATTAATCGGGTGGAGTAATTCCCTGTTCGTCGAGGTTGCAGTATTTTTATTTGTGTGTGTGCGTGTTAGAGAGAGAGAGAAATGGGGCAGAATGAAAAAGGACGAGTCTTAGAGACATTATTGATCTTTGTGTGTTTGTGGTCTCTTTCTGTGTGTTCTGTAAGTTTCATCAGATTGACCGGGTTTCTCTAGTGACCATCTTTTACTATTATTACACCCTTGATGCACATCAGACAGTAAAACAAAAGCTCTTGTGGATAAAAAAAACACAGAACAGACACGAAGCGAGCATAAAACGGCAGCATGATTTATTTGCGCATGCAGTCTGTGCGGTTTTAGCACTTGATTCACTGATGGAATTATGGAAAAAGCATGTTTACACTGAGCAAAATATACTTATCGGATTGAAATAAGGCACAGAGCTATTTCAAAACATTTAGTTAAAGGCTTAGTTTATTCAAAAATGAAAATTCAGTCATTAATTATTCACCCTCATGTTGTTCCAAACCCGTAAGACCATCGTTCATCTTTTGAACGCAAATTAACATATTACTGATGAAATCCTAGAGCTTACTGACCCCGCATAGGGTGCAAAAGCCCAGAAAGGTAGTTAAAATAGTCCATGAGACATCAGTGGTTCAACGAAAATAATAACGGCTTTATTCAACAATTTCTTTGATGCACATTCATTGTGTTTTATTTGTATTTTCAGGTTCTTAAGATTAATTTAATCGGCCACAGGAAAAGAATACTCGCTTCACTTGGAGATCGACTGCACGAAGACCCTCCACAGAAACCTCCACGGGCCATCTCTCTAAGGGTGAGTACAAATCTTCCTCTTTCTCCAACAAAAACTCCCCTCACATCATGTCTGCTGTGGAACGATAAATGCAACGTTCATCGTAAATGTCACCCATAATAAATGCTGTACTGTACGTTTGTGTGCATGCATGTGTGTAAGTTCAGTTTTTAAGAAACACGAAAATGTCACTTTCTGTGCGATTTGGACTTATCCGATGGCGGTCTTATGCTCTGAGCCGCTCCGGGGATTTAACTTGATCTTCCAAGCTGGATCAGACAGCTGCTCTCAAACAGCAAGGCCTCCTTAGGCTCTTTTCCAGAAGTCCAATCGATACAAAACTCAGTCCAGAGCAACAAAAATCAGAGTTCCTTTGGACCACCGCTTATATTCCTGTCTGAACAAACACAAAGCAAAAACAGGCACACAGCTACACCTCCAATGAGAAGCTCCCTAGAGAACGCTATCGGTTAGCATTCCCATTAATCTCAAAGGCAGTTGCTCTACTAACCACCCAAAATCTTTTCTTCCATCACCCTCCCGCAGGAGCCCACCGGGAACCACACTCCACCTCAGCTGTCCCCTTCTCTGAGTCAGGCCTACCCCAACGCCGGCTCCCTGGACGTCCAGCATCTCATCATGCAGGCCGACGCCAGACGCAGACGCAACGACAACTACTTCGAGGACGTGCCGCGCTCCAAACTCGAGAGACAGATGGCACAAGTCAGTATGGTGAGTTAGTGCACTTGCGTCAAGTGCACTACTCTCCTCTGTCCTCCTGTTTTGCTGTGATCAATTGTGCTTCGTGCACCTTTATGTCCGGATAGTATCTCGATAAATCAGCGTGGTGGTGTGCCTGTACGCGATTGTGAATGTGTCGTGGCTGCGATCTCTCATTGTGAGCTTATCAGTGATGTGTGTGCCTGTGTGTTTTGCAGTGATTGTGAATAGAATGAGTTATTGCACCAAACGTAATGACAGAAGGTTACAAAAAACCCTTGCGTCCTCTTCCTCTTTTACACTTTATCGGTTTTCCTGCCCTGTGGCTCCATATATCATCGCAGAGAGAGAGAGACAAAGAAAAAGAGTGAAAGAGGGAGAAAAAGGCTTTAGAATGAATAGCTGAATTGAGCTGCTTAGCAACTACACTGGGAAAAAAATTGATGTAGAAACAATTTTCACTCAGAAATTGCTAGTAAATGTCACAAAAAAATGACAAACATGAAGTAACATTAATATAAATGTTGAACTGATAAACTTAAAAATACATGGTAACGCTTTACAATAAAGTAATTTATTAACTAACATGAACAATACATTTATTACACTATTTATTAACCTTTTTTTACTGTTAATAAAAATACAGTTGTTCATTGTTCATGTTAATTCACAGTGCATTAACTAATTAGTATAAGTTAATAGCTAGTTAACATAATATGCATTAGTAAATGCTGAACTTAACATTAACTAAGATGAATAAATGCTGTAGAAGTATTGTTCCATTCTTAATTCACGTTAAAGGAGTTTACTTCCAGAACAATTTACAGATAATTTACTCACCCCCTTGTCATCCAAGATGTTCATGTCTTTCTTTCTTCAGTCATAAAGGAATTGTTTGTAAGGAAAGCAATTAAGGATTTCTCTCGATATAGTGGACTTCTATGGTGCCTGTGAGTTTGAACTTCCAAAATGCAGTTTAAATGCAGCTTCAAAGGGCTCGAAATAATCCCAGCCGAGGAAGAAGGGTCTTGTCTAGCAGAACAATTGGTTATTTCTAAAAAAAAAAAGTAAAGTTTATATACTTTTTAGCCACAAATGCTCGTCTTGTCTAGCTCTGCGTGAACTCTGTGTATTCCGTTTCAAGACAGTTAGGGTATGTCAAAAAACTCCCATCTCATTTTCTTCTCCTATTTCAAAATCATCCTACATTGCTGTTTTACCTTTTTTTGTAAAGGGCGTTTGATCTTCTTTGCATGTTCACTTTGTAAACCCTGGGTCTGTACTTCTGCAGTGATGTAGGATGGTTTTAAAGTTGGAGGAGAAAATGAGATGAGAGTTTTTCGACATACCCTAACTGTCGTGAACCGGAATACACAGCTAGAAAAGACGAGCATTTGAGGTTAAAAAGTATGTAAATTGTCAATTTTTAAAGAAAAGACCCTTCTTCCTTGGCTAGGATTGTTTAGAGCTCTTTGAAGCTGCACCATGGAAGTTCATTATATGGAGGGAAATCCTGAAATGTTTTCCTTAAAAGACATAATTTTTTTACGACTGAAGAAAGAAAGACATGGACATCTTGGATGACAAAGGGTAAATTATCTGTAAATTTATGTTCTGGAAGTTAACTTTCAATTTAACTAATGTAGTTAACTAATGAACGTTATTGTAAAGTGTTACCAAAAATATGTCTTTGCTTTGTTTTCAACTTTAAATATCTAGAAAACTGTGGGTACATTTACACATCAGCAATATACTAAAAATAATGTTTTTCATTTGCATCTTCTGAAAAGTTATGCATATAGACGACAACATTGTCAAAATGACATGTTTACTCAGATTTGCAAAAATGACAAAAAATGCTGTATTATGGAAGCCAGGCCAGTAGTTGGCGATGTTACTTTGTAAGAAAACTCAATGCGTCTGCGCACATCCGCATTCCTATAGACTGAACATGTAATATACATGCTTATGTCACAGTTTTCACAAATTCATGTTTTTGTTTTTGAAAGTTTGCATTTCAGGCCACCAAAACGGCACTGTCATGTAAATGAACGACCAAAGCGTATATGTAGTTTTCTGTTTTTAGTTCAAAACAGTGTTGTGTAAACGTACCCTTAAAGGGATAGTTTACCCGAAAATGAAAATTCTGTCTTAATGACTTAATTACTCACCCTTATATCGTTCCAAACTCATAAGACCTTTGTTCATCTTTGAAACACAATTTAAGATATTTTTGATGAAATCCAAGAGCTTTCTGACCCTGCGTAGACAGCAACATAGACTATTTTTACGATGTCCTATTTATACTATTTTTACTACTGCACTATTTGTCCTTACTACCTTGTTGGGTCTTGAATGTGTCAGTTGCGTTGCTGTCTATGCAGGGTCAGAAAGCTATCAGATTTCATCAAAAATATCTTAATTTGTGTTCCGAATATAAACGAAGGCCTTATTGGTTTTGGAACGACATTTTAGTATGAACTAGCCCTTTAAGTGCTAAAATATCAAAAAATACCATCAGCTTTTGTGATTATAACCTTAATGCTGGACCTTGATTTAATTACTAACGTTTGTTTTTCCTTTTCAGCAAGGGGAATGGTGCGAGCCAATCACGTTACGGCCTCCGAACGAGGCGACGTCATCTACGCCGGTGCAGTACTGGCAGCACCATCCTGAGAAGCTTATATTCCAGTCATGTGACTACGAAGCATATGTAAGTGTGGGTGTTAGAAGTGATAAATGTTTCTCTGATTTCCCAAAAACAAAACCTAAAGGAACTGAGAAACACTAGCGTACATAGAATTTAGATGCGGCTTTGGCCTTGGCGGCCTCCTGTAAGCCATCAGATAGCAGAAGAGAAAAGCGAACGTGAAAGCTATCTGCGAGTCCTTTAACTATTCAGTGGTGAATAATGGTGTTTTAACCTTCAATCAATACAGCTTTTTTCAGCTCTCGCTGGGCCCGAGCATCTCTAGTATTAGCTTACATAAACCCACTCTGTTTCCTAGCAACAGCCATGTAAATTTGATTGGCTTATTCTCCTGAGCCAAAAACACTGATGGAGTTTACGAACAGAATCCATGCTTGTAAGTGTGACGGACCTACAGAGGCCAAAGGTCAAGAGTTTATTCCCAGCGTTGAGCTGTGCAGGAACGGACAGATCTGTGGATCAGTGCTGCACTAGAAGTAAAACATGTTGCAAAATCAATTGATATTACCCTTAAACAATGATGTTCGTGACCCTAATGGTGCTTGTAAGTCCATAATGAGACTCTTCCCTGACAAACATGAACACAAAATCTATTATAGTTTTATTATTGTTTTATTACTCAAATACCTTACTACCTGGCAAATATATATATATATATATATATATATATATATATAACATTTCGGTCTCATCTAGTTGTCAGATGATTGGGTTTTACGCTCAGTGCTTTACAAAACACTGTCANACATGAACACAAAATCTATTATAGTTTTATTATTGTTTTATTACTCAAATACCTTACTACCTGGCAAATATATATATATATATATATATATATATATAACATTTCGGTCTCATCTAGTTGTCAGATGATTGGGTTTTACGCTCAGTGCTTTACAAAACACTGTCACGCATCCTGATGGTAGATGCCAGATTGCTTTCATGTGAAACACAGCCCGCTGGCTCTCAAGGTTGTCCTTGTCCGATACCCAGCAGTGCAGCGTAACACTTCACCAGATCACAGCACTAACTAAGCTCTTTCCGACCGATCTCTTCCTACACACTTCATTGTACACGACTGCATTTCCATTCAGATGTTCTCTGAGTGACGGGCAGTCTGTGCAAACATATTATTGGGAAGGAAACCTTAAAATCCGGATTTTTTTGCTGTTTTAAAATAAAACAGACATGATGTTACTTGACGTAAATCTCCAGTCACCCAAATCGTGTATTTAAAAGCAAGGGAACGTGGTAAAAAAAATGTAAATGTCTAGTTTTTTAAATACATAATATAAAAAATTTGTTATTATTTAAATTAGTAACAGTACATTTCTATAATAGTATTAAAATATGAATTAATATTTGTGAATTATTATGTAGAGAGAGATTGTATTTTTATTATGAAATATAATAATAATAATAATAATACAGTTGTATAATAGTGTCAATTTTTAATATAACTTATAAACTAGCTTTAGTGAAAACTCATAATTTTTAAATAAAATATATAAATGCCTAGTTTTTAATGCGTAGTAGTAATAATACATTTTTATAATAGTATTAAAACATCTAATTTATAAATTAATATATAGAGAAATATGTAGTTTTGTTTTTTATTTTTAATATATACAAAGCATATTTTTATTATAATAATAACAATAAACCCATAATTTATAAATAAAAAAGATATAAATGTCTAGTTTTTTTAAATGGATAATAAATATAATAAAATATTGTTGTTTCAAATAGTAACAATTCCTATAATAGCATTAAAATATCAAATTTATGAATGATTATATAGAGATTTTATTTGTATAAAATAATAATAATAATAATAATAATAAAGTTGAAAATAAGTATGTCAGTTTTTGACTAACTATTAACTAACTTTAGTGAAAACCATAATTTTATAAATGTCATAATTTTAAAAATGTATTTTAATACATAATAAATATAATAAAAATATTGTTGTTTAAAATTCTAATAAAAATGTCTCAGAATATCTCATTTATAAATTAAAATATAGAGAGACATTTTTTTATAATAAAATATAATAATAGTAATAAAGTTGACTGTCAGTTTTTAATATAAATTATAAACTAGCTTTAGTAAAAACCCATAATTTATAAATAAAAACATATAAATGTCTAGTTTTTTAATGCATAATAAATACAATAAAAATGTTGTTTGAAATAGTAATAATAAATGTGTACTATAGAATTAAAATATCTAATTTATAAATTACTATATCTAGCAAGATTTTATTTTTATAATAAATATTACATAATAATAATAATAATTGCAATATTACTAATAGTTATACAATATTATGTCAAATTTGCAATATTAATAATAATAAATACATAATAAATATAATAAAATAGTGATATTATTTAAAATAGTAATACTAAATTGCTATAAAAATGTTACATTTCAGTTTTTGCTATAAATTATAAACTAGCTTTAGTAATTTCTAATTTATAAATTAAAAAGGCATGTCTAGTTTTTTAAATACCTAATAAAAACAATAAAAACAGTGTTGTTTAAAATACTAATAATACATTTATATCATAATATTAAAATATTTAATTTAAAAATATCTATAGATTTCATTCTTATAATAATAAAAATAATAATACATAATATTAACAGTAGTTATATAATGTAAAATGTTCAGTATTGATAATAATATTTGTACTTTGATACTTGTATTTATAATTCTATTTTTGTCTATTTTTAAAATGATAAGAGTTAATAACATGAATGTGTTTCTCATTTTCTGATGGTGTGTGTTTGTTCTGCAGTATCTGGGCTCTATATTGGTGAAGGAGTTGCGCGGTACAGAGTCCACGCATGATGCCTGCGCAAAAATGAGGGTAAGAGTTGTGTCACCATGGCAACCACTAAACGATCTGTCTAGTCATGCTCCTGCTGCCCTCAGGTCACTATGACACAGTCATTGAGAAAACAGGAAATTTCTCTATTCTTAAAGGACTACGTGAGAACACGGTGTACTAGAGATTAACACGCACGCAAGCCAGTGTGAAGGGAAATAATATTACAGCCAATTATGACTCTTCTCATAATCGTATAAATAACCTACTTCCCACAGCATATGAATGTACTGACCTCGCTTTACCTCAAAAAACCTTCTCTTACCTCGACGGCCCCCGGCCCTCCCGTTCTCGTGAGATTATTTAACACGGCAGGACAGTTCGCCCGCTCTGTTTTCGTATGCATGTAAAACACCATCTGTTCTCCATCTCTCTCCTTTCGCTATTCAAGAGTTTGAGACCTGCCGCCCCTTGCTTCATCACAAACACATTAATACATTCAGAGCGTGTAAATTTAGGCCCTCCGTCTCTCGCTCTTTGTTTTAAGCAGAATATTTTGACAGGTACAGAACAGTAGAGAGCCGCCGATGCACAGGAAACCACTGTCAGAGAGAGAGCGAGGGGGGAAATGAGGTCCAGATGAATATAAATTCCACTCTGACAACTGATATGACAGCGTAGGAAGATATGAAAATGAATTCTGATTCTCCGCAGTTCATCATCGTCCTCGGCCGCATGCGATTTATACCCCTGCAGCCTGAGGTGGTCTTGCAACCTGGACTGTTTGGCTGGTTTTAGAGAGGTTTTGCACTTGCAGTAGTATATAACACCAACTTTCACTAACCCAATAAGGCCATGTTTTACAGTCCACAATGTTATTTTGTCCCTTTTTGTTTGTCTCATGAGATGGCAGCACACTATCTGGGTTATTGCAGGGGACTGAATGACATTATATGTAAATAATTTAGTGTGTATTTGAGTTTGTATTAAGCAGATCTCAGTCAGTGTGTGATGAGGCCTCATGAATGTTAATGTCGGAGACTGTAAGACTGTCTGCTGATCTCTTCTCTTCTCATCCTCTCTGTAAGAAGTCTACAGAACAGATGAAGAAGATCCCCACCATAGTACTGTCTGTCTCCTATAAGGGCGTCAAGTTTATCGATGCAACTAACAAGGTAATCACCAATTTATCATGCTCATTAATAAGATAGAAATTAGGGCTGTCAGTTAATACAAATGCAGCTGAATTAATAGATCACAATAAATTGCATGTCAATAAAGAAATCATGAATAGATGTTACGAAAATTACTATTGAGGGTTTGCACGTACATCACAATTTGGTCAGTTACCCGAATGCGCGGCCATATTGGAGATACTCTGATGTAAACAACAGAATGGATTGCAAGGATTCACATATAATGTACTAACCCCCTTGTCATCCAAGATGTTCATGTCTTTCTTTCTTCAGTCGTAAAGAAATTGGTTTTTGAGGAAAACATTTCTGTGTTTTTCTCCATATAATGAACTGCTATGGTGCCCCGATTTTGAACAGTTTAAATGCAGAACGATCCTAAATGCGGTTGTAAACGATCCCAGCCAAGAATAAAGGGTCTTATAGCTTAACGATAGATTATTTTACTAAAAATAATACAATTTATATACTTTTAAATGCCAAACGCTCTCCTTGTCTTACTCTGCCTGTACTGTTTTTATTCCTGTTCATGACAGTTAGGGTATGTCAAAAAACTCCCATCTCTTGTTGTCCATCAACTTTGAAATCATCCTGTATCGCTGTTTTGCCTTTTTTTGTTGAGGGTGTTTGATCTTCTTTGCATGTTCACTTTGCAAAAACTGGGTCGGTACTTCTGCAGCGATGTAGGATGATTTAGAAATGATTTTTGAAGTTGAGGGAGAAAATACGATTGGAGTTTTTTGACATACCCTAACTTTCTTGAGCCAGAATACACAGAGTTCAGGGAGAGAAAGGCAAGGTGGGAGTTTGAGATTAAAAAGTATTTAAATTGTATTTTTTTGATGAAAATAAC
Source organism: Labeo calbasu (assembly GCA_019740295.1). Lineage (NCBI taxonomy): Eukaryota > Metazoa > Chordata > Actinopteri > Cypriniformes > Cyprinidae > Labeo > Labeo calbasu. The sequence continues at coordinate 7,223 of JAHKKF010524052.1, read as the reverse complement.
CGATCGTTTTGCTAGACCCTTCTTCCTCAGCTGGGATCGTTTACAACCATATTTGGGATCATTTGAAGCCGCATTTAAACTGTATTTTGGAAGTTCAAAATCGGGGCACCATATCAGTCCATTATATGGAGAAAAATGCTGAAAAGTTTTCCTTAAAAAACTTAATTTCTTTACGAAGGAAGAAAGACCTGAACATCTTGGATGACAAGGGGGTGAGTACATTATATGTGAATCATTGTTTTGGAAGTGGACTTCTCCTTTAATGTACTACTAAATACGTTGTTCTGCTAGTTTATGCTGTCTAAACCACAGAAAAAAATGTGGAAGCTGCTAAATCACATAGAGAAGGACTTAGCAAGCAGAACAGCGTGCAATATTTTTGACAAACTACACAGATAGCACATGTCTGCAAGATGTCCGTTAAAGATCTCTTGATCTGGAAAGCATCTGCTGTGTACAAACGTCTGGCAGACATCTTTAAGATGTCAGTTTTACATACATTCTAAATCATAAATATATTAAAACATCTAATAGACGTCTGTTTGACATCTGATAGGAAATGTCCAGTCGACGTATTGCAGATGAGCAAACTACGTCTTGCAGATGTAAATGCAGGCGTCAAATAGACGTCTCCAAGATGTATGTGTGCTGTCAGGGTAAAGTTAATAGGTGGTAAAGATACATACGAGCTGTGTTAATTAAGATATTAGCCTAATATTTCACCTACCTGACTGGAAGTGATAAAAACAAACACAAATGTTGTCAAAATCTTTACATTGGAAATCCTGGTTCAGTTTGGTCAACCACAAACGCCTTTTATGCCTCAGACAGTTTTTTGCACTCCTTGATTTGTTATCTTTGGCAGTACTGTAGTACTCCATGTGTTTTTCTCGATCCGACCGATTAGTACAGCCCAAAACATGATGATAATTGATCATTTTCAGCAGCAATAATCAGCAAAAATATGCGAGTTTTGTTCGGTTCAGTGGCATTGTTTACGCTCAGGGCGTTTATGATATGGCTGATTGATGATGTGTTGTGAAAACACTCTATTATAAGTGTTTTATTTCCTTTTTTATACAATTAGCTAGTTTTTAATAATTACTTTGTATTGACAGTCTGTGTTAGAAAAGTAGAATAGATAAATGCTATTGATAAATAATAGCTGATTCTCTTTTATTTCTCTCTCTTAGAATATTATAGCAGAACATGAGATCAGGAATATCTCGTGTGCCGCGCAGGACCCTGAAGATCTGTCTACGTTTGCGTACATCACCAAGGACCTGAAATCCAGCCATCATTACTGCCATGTGTTTACAGCTTTTGATGTGGTGAGTAACACATAAGAAATAAATTCACCCGTGAACTTGATAAAGCATAATAAACCTTGATAAAGCATAAGTAAAAATGAGACATACGTAAAAGCTTTAGCTGCAAATGCATAGAGGTCATGCAAGTGTTGCAAAGCATGTCTGATAAATACAATATTTCATAAACAAAAATAAAAAATATTACTTGGATATTAGTGAAAATGTATTTGCTTATTGCTATGATAGTTTTTAGTTATATTTTTTAACTAAAATGAAAAAGATTAAAAAGTTACTTGAAATAAAAGAAACTTTAATCTTCCTTTATTTCAGGCAGTTGCCAAAACAAGTTTTACATTATACTACTTAAATATTAGTGAAAATGTATTTGATTATTACTTCAAGATTAGTATCCATAATATCAAATTCATGTCACAAAAGGCCAAAATAGGCAATTTTTTAACAAATGTAAATCCATGCCCCAGTCACATTTTTTGGTTAAATAAACATTACTTGCACTATCAAAAAGAAAAAAAAAAGTATTTTATATTTTTACATTAATAGTGTAATCAATATTCTGTTTATTAAAGCCATGTATGGAGATTGTCAAGTTAGTGTTTTTAAGCATTTTACATTTATTCCAAAATAATAACTCAAGGCAGTAATATATATTTTTTGTGAACTTATGTTCAGCTATTCTTTTTAATAGTTTACTGAACTATTTTTGAATTTTTCGTATTATCAGTCATAAAAGCTCAGTAAATACTGACTGGTCTGTTAAAACTTAATGGGCTCAGGGGAGGCGTATGAGACTCCCGCTGTAACTTTACCTGTTGGTGTCGCTGTTAGACAATGTTTCTTTAGAAAATTAGTGATTTAAACACATTTTAGCATTATATTTTGTAACATTGGCGTTTTTCCGTTAATGTATGGTTTGTTAGGATGGGACAGTATTTGGCCAGGATGCAATTATTTGAATATCTGGAATCTGTGGGTGCAAAAAAATCAAAATGCTGTGAAAATCGCCTTTAAAGTTGTTCAAATGAAGTTCTTAGCAATGCATATTAATAATCAAAAATGAAGTTTATATTATATTATGTATTTACAGTAGGAAATTTACAAAATATCTTCATAGAACATGGCCTTTACGTAATATATGATTTTTGGCATAACATAAAAATCATTTTGACCCATTCAGTGTATTTTTGGCTATTGCTACAAATATACCTGTGCTACTTCAAACTGGTTTTGTGGTCCAGGGTCACATTTTATAACATCTGTGCAATCATTGTAAGTACAAACCACATTTTCTTAGCTTTAATGGCTATAGTTCAGTTTTTTAAAGAAATTTTCGGTTAAGTAAGCTTGATGTCTTCTGTGTTACCGTCTGTCACAGTAACACCACAGAGCTTTCTGTGCGTCAGCTAGTCACAACACATGAATAATTGATAATATGCTTAAAGCATGTTTTTAATCATTTAAAAATCACTAAGCTCTGAAATTATGGACGAAAAACAGTGAAATGCTGCCAAATGTAGTAGCAGTAAACTGAACTCGAATCTTGAAGGCTTTTCCGTCAATTTCTCAACTGATTTGTAACAGCGTGAATCCCCCAAGTTGATTTTTGAAAGCGCATCTCTGTTCACGTCTGTGTGTTTGTGTGTGTTTTCCTACAGAATCTGGCCTATGAGATTATCCTGACGTTGGGCCAGGCGTTCGAGGTGGCGTATCAGTTGGCCCTCCAGGCCAGAAAGAGCGGCCACGGGTCATCCACTCTGCCTGAAAGCTTCGACAGCAAACCATCCAAACCTGTCCCTAAACCTCGCGTCAACATACGCAAGTCTGTGAGTGACTTTACCTTTTCAGCACTAATACACACACAAACACTGACTTGAGCCTCTAACCTCATCCATCAGTACATATGTATGCTTGCACTGCTACCTGCACAACTTGAACCCATATCTGTGTGTGCTCAAGCTGAGCGATGCATCGTGGGAAACAGTCTCTGGTTTGAGCTGCTACAATGTGTGACCGGATTTTAATTTTGATTTGGTGCATTGATTTAAACCTGATATTGATCCGCTGTGTGTCAAAAGCTAAATCATTTAAATACGCTGATTTATTTTTATTATTATCAGTGTTGAAAAACAGTTTTGCTGCTTAATATTTTAATGGAAACCATGATACTTTTTTCGAAATTCAAAAGAACAGCATTCAAGTTGCCAAAGTATCCTTTCTCATTTTTAATTTGTTGAACATTATTAAGATTCTTTTGGTTTCACTAAAATACAAATTAAAATTGAAATAAAAATGAATAAAAACTACAGTTTACATACACTTTGCAGAATCTGCAAAATGTTCATTATTTGACCAAAATAAGAGGGATCGTACAAAGTGTGTATGTCAGATAATAGTTTAATTTATAAAAATGACCCTGTTCAAAAATGTAGATACACTTGATTCTTATTACTGTGATGTTACTTGAATGATCCACACCTGTGTTTTGTTTTTTTTTGTTTTTTTTTGTTTAGTGATATTTGTTCATGAGTCCATTGTTTGTCCTGAACGGTTAAACTTCAAAAAAATCCTTCGGGTCCCACAAATTCTTTGTTTTTTCAGCATTTTTGTGTATTTGAACCCTTTACAATAATGACTGTATGGTTTTGAGATCCATCGTTTCACACTGAGGACAACTGAGAGACTCATATGCAACTATTACAGAAGGTTCAAACGCTCACTGATGCTTCAGAAGGAAAAACGATGGATTAAGAGCCAGGGGTGTAAACTTTTGAACAGAATGAAGATGTGTACGTTTTTCTTATTTTGTCTAAATATCATATTTTTTTCATGTAGTACTGCCCTTCAGAAGATACTTACATGTTACAAAATACTTACAAAAATAATAATAAAACATTAACTAAAATTAAAATGAAAACAGAAAATATAAAAAAATTTAAACTAATTGAAAAAATGAATAAACACTATAATAGTATCTCAATTATACTATATAAAACACTCATATATTCTCAATATAACATTATCAACACCATAAATGGTTGTGTTGCATATTTGACTTTGCAATCATATGATTTTTGTTAATTTATTAATTGCTGTCATTTAAATTAATCATAAAGTTTCTGTTCTTTTAAGCCTAACTTTGTGTTGTTTTATTGTTTTCTTGCCAATATTGCTATTTCCTTTCAGTGAATGACATTAAAAAGTTTTGGTATCCAATCTGGCCCTCAACCTGAAATGAGTTACATAATTAAAAACGGCACAAAAGAACACAAACTTATAAGCCATTTATTGATTTTGACATTTGCATAATCATCTTTTTAGGAGCGTGCGTCAATATTTAATATCAGTATTAAGAAATGTGTGTTCGGCAGTATTCAGAGATCTACTTTAGTTTGTTTGTACGCACACCAGCACGTCGCAGCCTGTCCTGAGGGACGGAGAGGTGAGTGTTTGATCTGTAAACGGCACACTCCATCTCCACTCCCTTCAGTGCGTTTAAGGATGAAAGAGATTGATGATGGCCGTTTGCACGGAGCTCCAGCAAGTCGCTTCCTCCGGGGCGGCCATCCTCTCCATCTGCCCTCGTCCCAGTGCCCCAAGAGCGGGCACGGTGCCTCCCTTCCCCCCCGCCACCAACAGGGATATTACCACTCTCTGGAAGAGGCCCAGAATCATAAAAATAAAACACACCCTGCCTGTTGGAGTTGGATTACGTGCAGAACAGAAACAACCGATGCCTTGTTGAAAATAAACAGTTGCATTATTGAGGCCAGCTTGCAGAAATGACCCTCCTTTTATGAGATGCTTCACTCTGTTTTAATGGCCACATAAAATGTGTGTCTAGGTTATTAGAGTAGATCTCTATACAAATACGGGGCCAATATGCCACTTTAAATGGAAGCGTGGTGTAGGGGAACCGTACGTGCAGTGAGAGATGAGGCTGAAATGGGCTTTGTAGGTTCAAATCCGGCTTGCAACATTTTCAGGTCCTATTCTCAGTCTTTCTTGCGCCATGCAGTCCTGTTAAAGTAAGTGTTTTACTGTACAAACTTGTTATGTAGCAAACAAAATTATGTAGCAAATTACCTACCGTGTTTTGTCTCAGGGATCCTCTGAGAAATCCCGTCCCGGATAAGGATATCTGTGATTGCGGTATATGAATATATTTTTTTCTCAACGCTTCTGTTGTGTATTTTGCCTCTTCCGAATTTTGTAACTAAAGCTATTAAATTAGGTTCAAAAGTTTTTTTTCTCATCCATCCCTTGCCTCGATGAAAACGCCCCTGATATATATGGTATTGTATTGCAATAAATAGAAAAATCGCTCACATCACAGTCAGTCAAATGACCCATGACCTTCCATAACGCCTACATCCGGATTATATACACTCCGAGCTTAGTAACGACTACAAAGATCCCAATATCGTTGAATCAGTACGGGAAATCGCAGGCATCCTGTGTTGATAATTATAACTCGAAAGGCTTTTGAAAAACTAATCCCGTCTGAATAGTGCTTATGTGACAATTTACGTAAGAATGGATTTCTGAATGATTTACACACATTTGTTCTGCTCGTTTTTCGTGAATAAGGTCCATTGTTGGTCTGGGTGTGTGTGTGCTGTTCTCCTGAACACTAACGGCGTCCTCTTTGGCTGTGTGTGGTGTACTCGGATATTGATTTTCCCTTGTGTAGGAGAAATTGTTCATTATGTCGAGGTACCTCCTCTCCATATGGACACGATACGCTGTGTTGCTCCATTAGAACGAATTCTTTCTCTCTTTTCTTCATCCTGTTCTGTTTTCATGTGTCCACTCCTGCGTTTGAATACATATGGGTGATTTTTCAATTAAGGGCATTTAAAAATATATATGTATTTTTACAGCACTGGGAAAGTTATATCAGCTAAGTACACAATACTCAATTTAAAGTAATTATACTAGAGTCAAGCCGTTCGAAGTAGTTACATTACACAGTACTAAAAAAAGAACGGATAACTATATTGAAGCTAGTTGAGCAGGCAATGCATTTTTAAATGTATAACTATCCAGTGTTATAATTTTGAGCTTTTTCTGACACAAAAACGTATTTTTGAGATGAATGAACATTCTCAGTTTCAACTTAAAATGTTAAGTTGCTGTCTTAAATTTTTAAGTATAATCAACTTGGTTTCACAAGTAATTTCAACATTAGACTGACTTAAAAAGTTTTCATATAACTTATTAAAAAATTTAAATTGCTCAACTTTTGATGTGGTAAGGGAAAAACATACGTTTCCATGACTTATCTGAGAAACTAAGAAAAAGAGATTCTACCAGTTGTATTTTATCAGTCTTTAACAAGCTAAATGTAAAGTAAAGAACCAACATTTATAAAGATAAAATCCTCTAATTAAAGAATCACCCATATATGTGTATGTTAACCTTCCCAAGCTTTGACCTCTGTGACCTCTTTGTTCCGCCTCTAGGTCATGTCTCCCTCTAGCCGCTGGTCCCTGGGGCATATTTTCACCCCGCACCGACCTCCTCTTCATCCTTCTCCTCTTCCTCCTACCTCACGACTCCTCCATCATCCACACCACGTTCAATTTCAGGTCTTCTAACATTTTCCTTTTCCTTTTCCCCCTTTTTTCTTTTGATCTTTAGGGCTGTCAGTTACTTAAAATTGTGAATATGTATTTCATTTATTATTTATTGAATTATTTAGTTTATTACTTACACTGATGTTAAATTGACAGTCCTAATGTTTTTTTTTTTCGGTCTTTTTGTTTTGCGCTTAATTTTTAACTCTTTCCCTGCCAAATTTGAAATTTTTGATTATTTATGAGATGTTTCCCCACCAAACTTGGAATTTTCTGTTATTTATGAGACAAAGTTTCCCCACCAAACGCAGAATTTTCC